>JAHBMJ010000376.1:32057-49201 GCA_018398765.1 Chromera velia | reverse complement strand
AATAATTAATTATCGATTTCATATTATTTAAGTCATCAATTAATACAAGTAACTTACATAATCTAAACCCCAAACGGAGGGGGATAGTACAGCGCTGAGGTTGAAGGAGAGTGTGCTTAACTTTCCTTATCACTTAGCATTTATTTAAATTATTATTACTCATACAAATTTTTATTTTTTTTTTTCTAACATTCACTAATTTTTAGAACAAACAACCTTTACCTCTCGGATTTGCTTTTATGATTCACGTATCAATTTTTACTTATTCTTTTCTTTTTTTTCTCTCTTCTTTCTTTTTGCTCTACAATATCTGCAACTTGCTTGCCCCGGCAGGAAGAAAAGGAATGCCGGGGCCCCTCTTTCAATGCCCTCGCGTCCCCAACCGGCTCCATGCACTTGAAAATTTTTACTGTCATGGGCATGCATGCAGTTTGTCTGACCTTGACGCATCTTCAAATTTAAGACATCTGAGGACTTTCCTATCCACCCAATGATTGAATCAGCAATACGGAGTGGTACCAGATCACTTGAATTTTTGGCTGCACTACTGACTGACCGATTGCCTTTGTGCTACTCGGTGTGCTCGGGATTTATATTCAACTGTCTGGTATCGAAACCCATGTAGCCTCGCGCTGTCACCAAGGCCCGTGTGCTCACCGGACTGCAGTGCAGCAACTCATCACTTACCTTTTGCAGTCGAGCCAAGAGACTCATTCAGTCAGAGTTCCTTCTCGTTGCGACCCTAGTTTGTGCCCAGTGAAGTGCACAAGCGGTTCCACTCGCCTTTTTGAGAACCACCACGTATTTACACTAAACAAGAGCAACTGGAAATTGGCGGTCATCGCTCAAGACAATGACGCCCGAAGAAACGCCATCACAGACCACTTGGAAATCATCTTCAAAGACCCCACGGACACAGCAGTGAGTCTGACAAAGAAGGTTTTCAAGGCGAAGCCCTTCTCTCACCAATTCACGTGGAGCTTCTCTCAGAGAAACTTCTTGTTTTACACACGAGGAGGTAGATCATTCTTGTGAACTCATTTCTGGAATATTTGTAATCATAGTCGTCATCGAGTTTCTCCGCTGAGGCAGCTGCCATGCAGGCTCGAAAAAGTGTGGAGGGTGTGACGGAACAATTGAAAGGGGGCGAATTTTTTCTTTCGTGTGTGTGTGTGTGTGTGTGTGTGTGTGTGTGTGGGTATTTAAAATCGTCTGTCTGTGTGTGGGCGCAGGCACGACGGGAAATCCGATCATGTGTGACTGAGGCATCTTGCACGAAAGGTGAGACAGTGCGGCCAAGAAGATGCTGGCAGTCCTTGTCTGTGAGGCTGACGCTGCAGTAGGCTGTCCAGCCCACACTTCTGTTTTGTTTCTGCGGCTGCGCTGGTCTGTTGGCCTCGGACCTCTCTCGCTGTGTGTCTTCTCTTTGTTTATTTGTTGGTGTTCCTTGTCGGCTCGTTGGTCCATTCTTATTTTTTTGTTGTTCATGGATAGTTTTGGTTTCAGCTTTTTGCCTAGCATGAGGCGACTTCGCCGCAATTTTCGCTGGAGCTCAAATCATACGTAGCCATCTGCCTCCACTCCTGGCTGCTGCAGCACACGGAGCAGCTATGGATTTCCGCAGCGTTTGCAAGTCTCTTCGTGGTCTTGCTCGCAGCCCTCTTCCTGTTGGGGTCCCTCCCGAGAGCCTTTTCTACAGCGTGCCTTTTGATCTATGCTTTCCTCTCGCATCCTCACTCTGTCCCCTGATGAATCAAAAGGAGAAACATGTGGATGTGAACGCACTGAAAGAGGCTGAGTTTGTATGCTCCCTGACAACGTTAGTCAGCCTTCTCTTCTTCCATGCCGCCCACTTCATAGGGGCGGACCTAGGCGCGAACCCGAACTTGCACGTCCGTTTGGTGTCGTTGGGGACTTCAGGTCTGTCTCTTTTTTTTGTGCTGGTTGGTGGGCCTGTCATTCTTCCTGTGTTTGTCTGTTTGTTTGTTTGTTTGTTTGTTTCTTTGTCTGTTTGTTTCTTTCTTTGTTTCCTTCGTTCCTTCCTTCCTTCCTTCCTTCCTTCCTTCTTTCTTTCTTTCTTTCTTTCTTTCTTTCTTCCTCCATTCTTTGTGGACTTGATTTGTTCGCTCATCCCTTCCTTTTCCTTCAGCTGCTTGCATCCAATTCTTCATTCTTTCATTCCTTCTTTCTTTCATTCACTTTCTCATCCGATCATGCGCCTATTTCCCTCTGATCACATTGAAGGACTCTCTCTCCCGCTCGTTTGATGCCACGCCACATTTGCGTTGTGCCTTCGCAGCAACGTATCAAAAACTGGTGCTCTCCTCTTTCCACTTCTCCAAACGTCACTACTGGATATTGAGCTTGACCGACACGGGTCTTTTTGTCGGGAACGCTTTGCACCACGTCGGACGAGATTTTCTACTGCCAGGCCTTGCATGTCTGGTGTTCTTTCCGGTGAGTGGTTACCTTTTGGACAGACTCAGAACACGCTCCTACTTTGACAGCCTGGGAGATGCCGACGCGCTACGGTCCACAGCTGAGGAGACGCTGAAGCGCTTCATCTCGTACATCATGCACGAAATCAGGGGCCCCCTCTCTGGCACGACCCTGCTTGCCGGGGACTTCCATCTCAGTCTGCAGACTCTGCTGCAGCACGAATTGACAGAGGAGGAAGCCGCGCCCGGTCCGCGCACAGAGAGTGAAACGGTGGAACGCCATCGCAAAATCAAGGCACAAATTGCAAGAATGGTCGAACTCACGCGTTTGATGCGACCGCAGCTCGACAAAATGAGAGGTTGGCTGCATCAAACTATACACTTCCGAGACGGGGAGTTTTTCCCCCTGGATTGGTTTGTCGTTTCCCTGCATGTAGCACGGACGGCAACCTGATACGTCTAGCTGTCTCGGCACGCACTTGTCTGAGCCAATTGGGAGCAAACCTTTCCAGGGCCTTCTTTTGACGAAAGCTCCCATGCATGGGCTCAGGGGATTGTTTCCTAAGTGCCCCCCGCTTCGCTTTCCAGGGCCATACATGGGGCGCCGGCATGCTTTTTTGTGCGTGCGCGTGCAGGCCGAGCCTCGCCGAGCCACTCGAGCCGTGCATGCATGCATCCGGGTCTTCTGCTAATGAGGAGAGCAGTGTCACGCTGCAGTGATCCAGAGGATGCTAGAGAGGATGAATCAGACTTAAAGTCATGAATAGACATAATTTTTTTTCTGTACTTTATAAACACAGATAGTGCATGTAGGTCAATAATACACCGTCAATTTATTAATTGTATCTAGTGACCATGTTTAATTTGATTTGATTTTTTTTTTTTTAAGGTTACATGATGTTAAATATATTTGGTTCAGTCTAGAAGTTTAGTTTGATTTGATTTGATTTGAACTTCAAGCTCAAATATTTGATATTTGATGTAGGATTTGAGGTTGAACCCTTAGGGTTTTCACCAGGGTTTTCCAGTGTTATTGAGTTGCTAAAATGAATTACTCATTGGCGTTTTTCTACCAAAACGGGGATAAAACCTAAAATCTAATACAACTTAAGACGTTTTTCTTGGTATAGATCTGAGATCTCTAGAAAATGTTTTTAAATCGTTTTTTGCCTTTGTATTGTGATTATGTGTATAATGCATATGGATCGATTGATGAGATTGAATTATAAAACTTTAATTTTCTGGGGCCCTCATATTTGAGGCTGAATATCATATTTGACTCATATTTGATCGTATTTAATAGACGTCTGAAAGCTAAGATTATATAGTATGGTTAGGAGTGACTACCGGCTAGACTACCACTAGGACTACTGGCCCTTTTAAGCCAGTAGTGAGTTACCATCAGTTTAGTAACCAGGAGATGGTAACCAGCAGACTTGAAGGCGTATATCCGCGTGTACCACTACTATGGTACTTCAAGGAAAAACTCTGGTAAAAACAGTTGCTAAACATATTTTAAAGTTTGACTACTTAACTTATTAACAGTTTAAAGCCCTGAAATCATCATACTCAAATAATATATGCTATACATAATGATATACTAGTTAGGGTTTAGTCATAAAATGATGAACATTGAGTTTTACTAGTCTAAAATTGGTCTTGTGGGTTAAGTTTGACTCAAAATGTGGCTACTAAGTAGTAAATCTGCCAGTTTTTAGCTATTACCACTACCATTGGCACACTACTACCGTAACCACAAAATTAGTAATTAACTAGGCGGCCTAGTAACCATCCTAGTAATGATCTTACTTTCGTTACTCCTCAGGCTAATCGTACTGTGTAGCTAAGATCTTCTCAACTTAATATTTGATTTGAGCTTACTAAGCTCTACTTCAAATCAAATCAAATCAAACATAGTCACTAATTGCATCATCTTGTGCATCATTATGATATCATCATAGGATTTGGAGCTCTAATTAAACGCATTTGGAGATTTGCATGTATAGCTCCAAACCATCTCCATCATATTAGGGCTAGTATTAGGGTAATTAAGAGCCAGGGTCCTAGTCTCTCAGCGGCTACTAGTAGTAGCCTGCCAATGGTCAAATTAACTGGCGCGAAAATATCAGACAAGCCAACACGCACTCGTTCACATGCGCCGAATGATGCACAAACTGGAACTGTCAACACGACCCCAAACAAAGCAGGGCCACAAGCCTATTGAACCGAAAGACTCTTCTGGAGAGTACCCACTGAAGCATTTTCGGTGCCTTTCCCAAGCGAAATTCCGTCGGACTGGACATCAGTCTGCGTCGACGAATATTGAGTGCGAGAAAAGAAAGCAAGAAGTCAGGCGGAGATGAAGAAGAGAGGAAAACTGTGCGGAGTTTTCAAATTGAATTAGCAACCCGGACTGTCTGTTTGCCTGTCTAGATGAACGGGACGATGGCGATATCATTGTTTGCTTGCACGCACCACTGCAAGCTAAGCCGATCGTGAATTCGTTTGTCTCTCGCTCTCCTTCTCTGGGTTAAGGCTTCTTTGTCCTGCAATCCTTTTCCCTCGATTTTTTGTTTTTCCTTTGAACTTATCGATATTTACAAGCACGCGAACCCTTCATGTGGAACCCTTTGCTCACTGAAAGGGATCGTGCCGCAACGATGCCGGTGGTTGTGTCTAGATTTGTGCCCTTTTCTCTTTTGTTTCAGACATACATACATACATATGCATACGCAGAAACATACATGAGAACCCAGCAGCGCGTGCTGTCTGGTTCTCTATAGCGTGACTGACCACTTCTCCCTCCCTTCCTACGTGCTGGTGGTCGCTTAAAGCGCCTTTTTCCCCTTTCTTTTGTTTCTTCCTGCCATCCCTCCACTCCGATCTCTCTCGAAAGACGGCATCCGAGACAGACGAAAGCAGACGAACCCCACCTGTGCATCTATCATTCCTTCTCTGAGCAGAATTTCGTTTCTCTTCTCTCCTTGAGAATTCAAGGAAAGGAAGAGAACGCATAAGAAACTCGACAGACGAAGGGATGATCAGAGAGGGTGCGTCTGGGAGCGGAAGAAAAAGCGAATGTAAGGAGAAAAGCACCAGCGGAAAAAGGGGACAAAAGACCATAAGAAGAAAAGGCGCAAAAGTCAAATGAGGGGGGAGAGACAATCGAAATCTAAGCGAAATCTAAGAGCCGCAGAGCACTCTCCTTCTCCGTCCAAGCCCACAGCTTTGCATCGCTTAGACATGGGCGCACAAAGAGACAGCACGACTCACAAAAAAGATGCCCCTGGCCCTTCTTTCGTCCCCCCCTCTCTTTTTCGATCTGAAACCCTTGTTTTGTCAATCATCTATCAGTGAATAGACGACCCCTTTTGACTAACGAACTCCTTGGACTTGTCTCTGGTCCTGTCGCTGCATGGTCGATCAATCATTGTGTGTGTGTGTGTGTGTGTGTGTGCGTGTGTGTGTGTGTGTGCGCGCGTGTGTGTGTGTGCATGCGTGTGCGTACGGCCCTGTTGCCTTTCTTCGTTTGTCTGTCAGACAAGGAGAGGTCGAAGCTGCAATAGGAAGAAAATTCTAAAGTTTGAGGCAAGAAAGACAAACATCAAGGACCAGAAAGGGGGGGGAGAAAGGAAGAAGAGAAGAGGGGGAATGGGGAAGCGAGAAGGATGATGAATGAGACAGGCACAACCACAAAAGTCAGAAACAATCAGAGGCAGTGCAGGGAAGCCATCAAAACAGATATTGTCTGACCAGTCTGTGTCGAATTCTCTTTATTTTTTTCAAACGGACAGCCACAGCAGTGGGGGCAAGTTGCTCAGCAACTCAGACGAAGAAGGCAGGAAGGGAGGGAGGAGATAGGAAGGAAAGAAAGAAAGGAGAAAATGTTCCCTTACAGAAGAATTCATCGAACCAGGCCAGTCCTTCCTCCATTTCTTTCCCCTGCATGTCTCCTTGATGCCCTCCCCCCGTGTTCCTTCCTCACTTTCTTTCTTTCTCTGTCTCGTCCCTCCCTCCCACTGATCCTCCCTCTCTCCTCTCCACCCATATACGCGACACGACGATCCATCCATCCATCCACGCACCGAGACCGTCCACACACCCTCCTCCCCCACAATGGATGCCGCCTTTGTGGATGCAGCCTCTCGCTTCCTCACTACACCGAATCGCAAGCTTGCTGTGACAGAGTCGTTTTCCTGATCCTCCACCTACTCATGTTCCCATTCCCCTCCCACCCCTGCATCCCCTCCCCACCCCCATGCATCGATCGATCGAAGAACAAAAAAGGCAGGCAGACAGTGAGGCCAGTAGGAAGGTGCGGATTCAGAATGTGTTCTTCACCTTTGCTTGCAGAAGGAACTTCCTGATCGGTCGATCGATTCATTTCCTTCTCACCTCTGTTGTCAAATTAAACCTTCTCCTCTCTCCTTGTATCCGTGCTGTGTGCCTGCCCCTCTTTCGAACCTCACGCACCTTCGTCTCACTTTCTTTTTCTTTCTCTCTTCCCTCTGTCTTCTTTTGCCAAACTGTCGGACATCCCACACGCACATAGAGAGAAGCTGATCACTTCCGGCCACGCTGCCTCTTTGCCAGGGGTCCCCCCGCACTCATCAGCTTCTCGCAGGCCTCCGCGCTGTTCCGCTTCTGCTGCAGAGAGGGGGGGATGGACTGCGTCGGGAGAGGCGGCTGAGAGGACGAGGACGAAGCGCTCTGAGCGACAGAGTCCCTGAGTGGGAGCCCAGAGGCGTGAGAGGCCGCCAGGTGTTGGTGAGGACGAGCTCCAGGTGCCGCTCGGTGGCGTCCCTGATGCACCTGCCCTTGTCTCTGTCTCTGTGCTGCGGGTGCGGGGGGCTGCAGTCGGTTGTTCGGGTTCACGTGGGTGTGGCTGTTGTCGGCGTACAGCTGTGTCATGTCGAACGGGACGGGGTTGAAGGTGTTGTTGGGCTGTGAGGACTGGGATTGGGACTGGGACTGAGAGGAGACCATTGAGGCTGTACCCTCGAATCTGTAGAGCACAGAGAGCGAAGGGGGGCAGGAGGTTTGGGTAAACGACACTCTAGCAGAGTGACTGCAGTGCGAAGCTACAAAAGTGCGATAAGGAAAAAAAAGACGGGAGAATTACACGGCAGTTGGAGCCGCTGGCGAGAGACTTTCTGAAAGCAAGGAACTTGAAACCTGAATGCTCAAAGGAACGCAAGAGAAAAGAATCAGCAGCAAATAAACGAACCCCCTTTCTCTCAATCCACGAAGAAAAACTAACTCTTCCTTCGAATACACAAACAGTCTCGATCCTATTAATCAATATCCCCCACTGCCTCTCCCTCAGTAACCCTTCAGTTCCCTCGCTGACAGACCTTTCAAGCGCAAAAGACAGAGAGTCTTCGATGTCTCCTAAAGGCCCGTCAATGTCCCACTCCTGCCCCCCACCCTGTTGGACGACCACCTCCGGATCCGGAAGGAAAACCTCAGGGCCCTCCAAGGCGCCCCCCCCCGCCCCCCCGACCGGCACGACTCCCCCCGCCTCCATCTCCAGATCCCCCCCCCCATTCGAGAGGTGCGACCCTCCCCACCCCTCTCCCTCCACACTCACACCACCGTCTACACCCTCCACTATCACGTCAGGGCCGTCACTGCCCACCGGGTAGTCTTCCTCAGAGGCTGGGCTTCCTTCCTCTTCCTGAACCTCCTCTGCATCGAACGAATTCCAAAACCCACGACCACCCCCACGGACGCCCAGTCGAACATCTCCACCTCTGCAGAGCCCACGCAGATCGTCTGCTGAATCGATTCCTTCCGCCCTCTCTGCAGAATCTTCGTACAGAAGCGAGGGATCGTGCCTCTCACTCCAGAGTCCACCAACCCCCCCGGTGTGGAGGGCAGATGAACCGAGGGGAGGCCCCTGCCCCAGGGGAGGGCGGGAAGAAGAAATTCGACGGGGTCTCTCTGGGTCGGGTAGGGCTATTCTGGCCAGCTCTGCTGCGAGAAGAGACCTCTGGCTCTGGTCTATCTGTGTCTGTGTCTGGGTTTGAGTTTGTGACTGCGGGAGGGACTGCTGCGATTGTCCGAAAGATGTTCCCCCGATCGTGTCTGCCTGACTCTCTGGGCACTGGGTGGAGGCTGCAAAGGCGTCTCGGTGGTCCTCTTCTGCGTACTCACCTGCTCCCACACCTGTACCCGAGGGGACCTGGGCGTGGTACTGTGAGAATTGTATGTAGGGGTTGCGGGTAACTGAGGGGAAAGCGGAGTTGTCAGCAGACGTGAAGTCTTCGTCAGAGTCGCAGTCACCGTACACCAGCCCCGCCTGCACTGAGTCTCTGAAGAGTGCGGCAAAGGGAGCGGCACCAACAGAGGTCAGCTGGGACCTTTCCGATTCGGGGGAAAGCACAGGGTGCTGCACTCCCCCTCTTGCCCCTCCTGTACTGTCAGGGATGAGCACAGGCTCTGGCTGGACAGCGTCTTCTTCCAATTCCGTCTCCTCGAGTAGCTCGACGTCCCCATCCGGATCCATCCATTCGTCCTCATCCTTCGAGTAGTCGTCTCGCCCCCTCCCTCCACCTGCACCCATCACGTTCTCAATCCCACCTGCAGGAGGGAGATCCACAGAGGGGGGGGAGAGGGAGGGACGCATATGAAACGAGCAAGGGGACAGACACAATGGAAGCTCCACTTCCAAAGCCGCGAATACGATGTGCGCAAAAAAAGAAAAAAAAACGAAGAGTGGAGAACAGACTTGGGCACAACGAGACAGAGTGAAGTAAGTGAAGCACAGCAAAACAAATGAGAGGAATTCGGTGTGCATGAGCGAAGCAAGAAACCAACAAGAAGCATGCCGCCAAAATCACCTGCCCTCGTAGACTGACCAAGAGGACGCCGCATATCCCTCTGCCCCTCTCCCCTCTGCACGCCTCTCTCATCGTTCATTTTCTTCCCCCCGTCTCCGCATCTCTTCCCGTTCTCGGTCCCAAAAGGATCGAATGCGGACTTGATGGATGACTTTCGGTTGTACTCCCACCGTCTCTCTACTGAATCCGGGACTTGCCACGGGAGGTTGAGGCGGTTCTGCACTGGCTTCCTGGGAGACAGCGGAGACGGACCACCCAGACCCACGAGCATTCGGGACTTTGCCCTCAGAGCCTCCCTCTGCTTTCCTGCTCGAACAGCCAGCAGGAGCTTGCAGACTTCGTGGAACACTCGCTTCGGGGCAGGGGAGCTCCAGGGCAAAAAGCCCAAGCCTGATGCCCTGCCGCATGCCTTGAGAAGTCTCGCTGTGTGCTCGAGCTGTCCGTCGATGACCATCCCCCCCTTCAGATTGTTCCACTCTCCCCTGTGCTCCCTCTGTGCAGACCTGCAGACAGTGAGTTACACACCAGAGAACGACAGAGAGAGATCTATCGAAATGGCGTGAAACAAGTGGAAATGAGGGGATTTCAGTAGAGAGGAAAACTCGAACAGGGAAATGGCATTGAGAACGAGAAATGCTGGAGAAGGGCAATGAAATTCGCGGAAAAGAAAATTTGCAGAAAAAGGGCATTCACGGGAAGCGCGAAAAGATTTCTGAGACATTAGGTTCTTTTGCACAGCCCTTTTCTTTTCCTCCCCCCCCCCTCCAATTCCAACCAGCCCCCCCCCATGAGCCCCATGCGCTCACTTGTGACAAAGAGGGTTCGGGCAGAGAGGGACGGCAGAGCGTTCCTGTGCGACTGCGTCGAGGCACTTGGAGCAGACCAGGACCTTGCAACACGCCCGCACCTCCAGGTCCACCAGCCCCGTCCTCCGATGGCAGCACACCACACAGCATGATGTGTCACGCAGGTCACGGAAGGGGTCTTGGAAACCCTCCAACCCGCTGGGCAGGGGCCCAAAGACCTTCTCCCCATGCTGGAGGCGATCCATGTACTCCCCCATCTCGTCCTCCGCATACGCCCACTCTTCCTCCCCCCCTTCCCAGCGATCCTCAAAGGACCCCCCTCTGCTCTCCAGCTGAGAGTCCCTCAGGGCAGACGCTTCAGCGAATTCGTTCTCGTCAAATCTCCGCCCAAACACATCCCGCATCTCCCTCAGTCGGTGCACATCGGATTCGGTGAGCTTGGGAAATTCGGCATAGGAGCCGTTGGGGACCACGGAGTCTCTGCAGTCTGCGCCTTGAATTGTGGGGGGCGGGTTGTGAATCAGATTGGCGACGAGACTAGGGGGATGAATTCCGTTGACGCACTGCGAAAGGGCACCGACACCCCTGTTTCGAACACCATACCCAAACGTGTAGTTGTGTGTCTGCAGACGAGTCAGGACCAGCCAGGGATCCGGGCATGCCTTTGCATCCCTCCCCTCCGGACCCTGCACTGGCAGGCGTCTGCTCTTCTTGTTGACTGGTGTGGCATCGAACCCCCCCCCCGCTTTCGTTCGCTGGGCTGTGCTCCGCATGCCGTCCACCCCTCTTCGGACCGTCCGGCAATCCCCGCCCCCTTTCCCAGCAGCACGCTGCAAAGCCTGTAGGTCAGACAGGTGAAGGAGGGGGATCTGGTGGGGGGGAACGAACATAGAGGCAGGGAGCCATGGGAGGAGGAGGGGGTCTTGGTAGGACAGGAGATCATATTTGATCTTCTCTATCTCACAACCGAAGTGCCAGTCCTTCTGTTCTTCTATGTCAGGGGCTCTGTGTGAGACGTTGTAGGTAGAGTAGCAGTGCGGGGGGAGGGACAGAGAGCCTCTCCTCTCGAGAAGAGCCCTCAGGTTCTTCAATACAGACAGACTCTGTTGGTACACACGATCGGGCTCGATGGAGAATTCTCTGGCGATCTTCGGGGGAAATTCTGGGCAGAAGAGCCCGGAATCGAACACCTTCTCGGGGGAAGAGGGGGGAGTGGGCCCTCCAACCACACCACCTTGACGGGGAGGGGTTCGGAAGGGCCCAGATTTCCTAGGGGCCTCTCCACCCGTTTCTGAGAAGAGGATGCCGGGGTCCTCTCCCATGTCGAACGCACCCTGTACGGCCTCGGCGAAGCACTCCGCGATCAGTCCGATCATGAAGGCTGCACTGGCGGCGTCGGTCGGATAGAGGCCCTTCCAAGGATCTGTAGGATCTCCAGCCCCGAGGGCTTGAGAGGAATCCACAGCCATGAGGTCGAGCACCGCACGGGCGACAGAGGAGCACTTGGAGGAGACGGCGTCGACACCGGCAGCAACGAGGAGGGCGTGGAGGCACTCAGAGGAGGTCGGAATGTGGGTGCGGAACTCGATGGTGTTCAGGAAGAAGACCTGCGCGCAGAAACAAACAGAGAGAAAGGGAGGGAGGGCGTCAGGGGTGCAGTCAACAAAGCACCTTTGGAATGAGTGAGAGAAAGAAAAGAAAGGAAAAACATCTCACAGCGCTTTCAGAATCACAGACAACAAGCAGAGAAGGACGCGCACGAAAGACAAAAAGATAGACGAGAGAAACATGCACAAAAAAGCCAAGAATGCCCCTTCTCCCCCAACCACTCAGTTCACAGCTGACCTCAACGTCTTTGAGGGTGGAATTGATCATGCATACGTTCTCGTCGAAAGAGCACTTGAAGTCGTACATGCCTTTCAGAGGTCCCTCAGGGTCCGGTCCATATCGGTACTCCAGACAGAAGCCGAAGTCCACTGCCTCCCCATGCGTGACCTTGATCGCCACCAGCATCGCCACATAGGCCAGCATCGCGATCGGCTGATCAAGCACTCCAGGCGACAGAACGCAGACTGCCTCTCCCTCTCCCTGCCCGTCTACGTCTGCTTTCACCTGGTGCAGGTGGCGGGAGTAGAAAAGGTCAAGAAGACGCACAGCGAGATGGCCTGTTTCCGCACCTGAAAGTGAGTCGTTGAGGGAGGGAGGGAGGCAAGCAAGCAAGGTATATATTCAGAGAATCAACTTCGGGAACAAGATGCCACTGCAACATCAAAGCAGCACCTCGGACAGACAGAGAAAGTGGAAAGAGACGTAATCAACAGGCGTTGTTGGGCATCCCGCTTGTTGCTCTACTGTCTGAGACGACCAAAAGAGATCATCCAGCGGAGGGGAATGGCAAGAAAGGTCCATTCACTCTCCGAAAGCCAGCAAGAAGAGTTGCTGACTGCCATCTGCCACTTCTGTGGACCTGACAACTCACAAAGAGACCTCCGGCGTACCCAACGCAGGACTGACCGAGTGCCGAAACGCGCGCAAATCCCAACAGAAAGAGGACACATTCTTCTCTGTCCATCTCGGGGAGTGAAGAAGGGAACTTGTCATCATTCTGCTCGAACAACAACTCCCAGTCTCCGTCGGCCTCTGCAATTGTCTTCACGTAGGATCTCACGCTGTGGAAGTCTTTGCGCTGCAGAAAGGCCCACAGAGGGAAGGAGCAATGTCCACGAGAGATGTAAGGGGAATAGACCTGAAGGGAAGCGGGAATCAAAAGGACTCACCTCTCGGTCTTTCCAACCCTTCCAAAAGCGTTTGAAGTCCGCGAAGAAATGAGTAAACGCGGAAAATCTGTGATCATGTCCGACTTCCCACCCTTCGATCGTTGCCAACTGCTTGGGAGGAAGCCGCCTCACCTGCTGCGTGGACTGCAGCAGTCTTGGGTAAGTCATGAGAAAGAACCCAACGTGGCGAGCAAAACCCAAACAGAAAGCAAAGAGCCCTGAAAACGAACACCAATCAACAGACAGACAAAAATCCTTTTGTGCGTTTGCCTTGTGCTCTGAAGTTTGATTCAAAAGAATTCTGCGGACCTTAAGAGGATTTTTGGAGCACCCTTCTGTGGACACCTGAGTACCCTTCTCTTCGATCCGGCGACTTTCTATGACTTTCTTGACCAATCTTGACCAGGCCAAAAGATGTCGAAGGTGCGATCGAAGGCTCGCGCGAGCATTTTCGGCCGCAGCGCCAGCATGCATATGCTTGAGATTGCTTGAGTGAGTTCCTTGGATGCATGTTCCTTGGATGGCGCGTGCATGCATGCAAGGGCGAGCCCCGGCTGAGGCGTCGCGCGCGCGGAGTCGGCGCCGCGGGCCGCGGGCCCGGCTTAATTAGGGCCATCCACCGCGCGGTATCCCGGTCCGGCGGCCCGAGAAACGCGACGATCGAGTTGGAGACTCAGTTTCCGGGAAACGAATGAGCTCCGAAAACTTTCTAGAAACGCGCTCTTCAGCATTCTTCAGCGACCTTCAGCAGGGCCGAATCGACTCAATGAGATGATCGGAGCTGAGCTTCCGACTTCTGTCTTTTCTTTGAAATTTTTGATCGCAGAAATTCGAGCTGTCTACAGGAAGTCGTTCTTAGGGTTTTTCACTTCATACTTCGTCTCTTCACCTGTATCTTTGGGTGCAAGAGAACGCCACCAACTTCCTCGTGTCCGCTTGTGCTTTCGAGGAGAAGTTGAGTTGAGAGCGGTCTTCTCAGGTGCCAAAAGCTAATAAGACTCGAAACGAGACCTTGCAAACATGGACACCTTTAGCGAACGGCAGGAACGGCTCTTCCTTCAGAGCATGGACGAGGCAATGGAGACCGTCAGAAAAATTCTGAACGTGAACAGGAAACCCAAGCTTGCAGACCAAATAGCACACAAGTACATGGACAAGTTCGCACTTGCTGAGGTACGCTCTGATCTTTTCCGACCCGGCCTCGTTCCCTTCTTGATCTCTTCCTATGTGCTCTTGCTACATGTTTCAAATGCGATCATTCCCCAAGACTGCCTCACTTCACCTGCACTTCTCTCTATTAGCTCCTCTGGCTGCCTCGATGAACGCAGCAGGACACAAAAGTTCTTGCGCCTCCACCCATCACCCCTTTTCCTCTTCCTCACTGATCGAATTTAAATTCCTTTTATCCTTGTTTCTCTCGCAGCGCATGTCCGTCTCCGTCGCTTCTGTTTTGAGGAATCTCCTCGAGCTCTTCGACATCAAGGCAGACACAGTGAAGACTCTCAAAGAGTGGGCAGAGAAACGGTAGGTGCGCGGGGTTCTGCATATGTCCGGAAAGGGATTCATACGGTGAACAGAAAAACAGAGCAAGAAATAAACACGAAAGAGGTTTCTTTTTCATAGGCCGTAGAGACAGAGAGACGCTTTTCCTCCGCCGCTCGGGTTGCGGGGGACAACCCACGAATAAAACGAAGAAGGAAGGAAGGAGGTATACGTAGAGAGAGAGAAGTCTGTATTGAACGAATAAAGAAGTTGCCTCCATCCAATCATCCAAGCATAGACTGGCATCTAGTGCACATTCCATTATTCCTCTTCTCTTTGCAGAACGGTGACTCTCCGACTTGCTTGCGAGAGCGATTGCTCGTTCATCAGAGAGGCCACTCGGACGGTTGAGTCTGACAAGGAGCACGTGACAACGATAGCGTCGATAGTCACAGTCAGCTCCAAGACAGTGACTAAAGTGACGGAGTACTTCTGGAAGTTTCGTCATTCTTTTGTTCTCTCTGTCTACCCCGGGAACGAGCCAGAGGCCCCAATCACTCTGCGTACACGCACAGGGGTGACTGAGCTTGTGACAGGGGCAAAGCAGAACCCCCATTATGACTCGAAAGTCTTTCCCCCCCTTGAGGTTGAGATTTCTTCTCTAATCAAACTTCTCCCCCTGTCAGGAAGTCTCGAGGGAGGGTTCAAGATCGACAGAGAGAAGGAAGAGTGCAGAACCCCAAGAAGAAACCCAGAGAGTGAGAAGTTTCTCTCGGCACTCGCGGAACTCAGTCAGTGGGGTTGTGAAGTTGACTCCCACTTCCAGTTGGTTGTGTGGCCTGTACAGCGCTCTCAGCAGGCGCGTAGAGGGGGGCCGGGCGAGACTACACGCTCAGATCTGAGTGTGATATCTGAATTTGACCAAGGGCCGATGACAGCAGCAGCAGCGCCTCTGTTGGAAGACAGAAGTGGGAGTGAGGGGGAAGAGTCCGATTCGGATTTGCTTCTTCCGACAGCTGACGCACTCGCTTTCGTTGCAGAGCACAAGAGAAAAATGCAGGAACATGTGACGGCAGTGTCTGTCTGTTTCCCCCAGGGGGACCGAGACGGTCTCTCCTGTCTGTTCTCAGATGTTGAAGCATTGATCGCACACGGTGGTCGTGCTCTGACGTCGTTGTTTGAGATCTCCAGAAAGAGCTTTGACTTTCTTGAGTTCATGCTGCTCAAACAATTAGGGGCAGCAGTGGGAAAGAAGTTGAAATCCTCAGATCTGGATGAGTACATTGAATTCCACTACCGGAAGCTCATCAATCCTGAGTTTGTCCCCAAGCGTTTCTGTTTTGATGTTCGGCGTCCAGGGTGCTCCCCTGAGGGTCAAATTTCATTGGAATCGTTCAAGGGGGGGGACTCTAGTGCGGGTTTCCCCGTCGCCACCTTCAGCAGATGCGCTCCCCGAGCGTCTGTGAACATTTCTCTCAGTGCTGCAACGACAGCTAAGCTTGAAGGTCCTGTGTTTCTGCACGGTCTGATGCTTCAGAGTTTCTCCGGAGAGGAGGCAGCCTCTTTGCAGCTCTGTGGCAGAGCTCGGCAGTTCTCCTCCTTCGTTCTTCTGGTGGGGACTCTGGCAGCAAAGGACGTGTTCGAACCCAAAGCTGCAATTTTGATCAAGAATAAGGATGAGGTCAGTGCGTAGGGATGCTTGTTCGTACCGGGCAGACAGGATGGTCTCTTTTTTTGTGCTGTCGATTAGCATGTAGGTTTGGGTGTTTTGTTTCTTCTTGACTCATTGGCGAGTGACTTTTGCGCGGCATCAGTTGAGTGTCACGTCGGTCTCTTCCCTCCCCTTTCCGTCTCTCCTTGCCCTTCATCTGTTTTTTAATTTTTCCCTCTGTCTTTCCACCTGGAAATAGAGCCGCTGTCTTCACTGCAGTCCCTGTGTGAAGTTACCCGACACGCTGCCTCAATAAATTCAGATCCTCCACCCAAAAAACGTGCCCTGGTAATATCATCCGTCCCCCCTGCGTTGAATCAATCAATCGTTTGTCCCTCCACACATGCAGGTGCTTCTCCCCCTTCTGGTGGAGACAATTCCCTCCGCGAAGGAATTTAAGGACGCGATCGAGTCCCTGTCGGAGGAGCAGAAGAGGTTCTGCAGAGCCTTCAGACAACTCCAATTGGCATCAACGCTCTTCGCAGTGGCGGTCGTGCAGGTGAGTCAGTCTGTGGGATAGTCGGAAGGAGGGAAGAAGTGGGGGGGGGGTTGGACGAAAGGAAGAAATGCACAAAGGAAGGGGAGCACAGGTGAAACCTTTTCCTTCTGCTGCTGACCACACGAGGCCCCATTTATTTTTATTGTTGGTTGATCTTTTCTGTTTGTGTGTGTGTGCAGGTGCGCCCCCAGCTCGAGCGTCTCCTTCTGCTTCCGGAGGGATCGTTGGTAAAGCAGGTGGAGCTGGTGGAGGACCTCATGAACCTCTTGATCGAACATCAGGTCAAATCGAACAGCTTTTTTTCCTTGCGCAATTCGTTTGAAATTCCAACTCTGCTGCTTTTCGGCACAATGGCCCGGAATCCCTTATTCGGAGTTTATGCAAAAGAGAGCTAGTCTCAGCCAGCATTTTCATGCGGGCTGCGCAATTCGTTGGGTGCTCTGCTTTTCTTTTCTTCTTCTGTTTGTTAGGTGCTCTACTCTCATCTCGATGTCTAGCAGACGCTTTCGACTTTCTTTTCGTGTCCGTCTTGCTTCTTGCGGAGTTTTGTCCTCTTCCCTTCATTTCTCTCGCCCCCCCCCCCCCCAAA
>JAHBMJ010000376.1:22892-24715 GCA_018398765.1 Chromera velia | reverse complement strand
GGGGGGGGGGGGGAGTTGTGGGTTGACTGACTTCTCCTCTGTCTGACTTTTAGCTTTCTTCGTCTGTCTCTCTCTTCCTTCAAGGGGCCTCAGGGACATTCTCTTTCTCAACTTGCAACAAAACCCAAAACATGAGGGGGTACTTTCCGGCAAGAAAGGGGTGTCGGTTGAGCTTTGCGGCTTTTTGCCTCTTGTCCGAAAGGGTCCCTCGTTGCCTACGTTTTGATTCTTCCGTTTTGCTTAGGCACGGGGAGGGCAGGAGGCAAAGAGGAGAAGTGGAGACATCACTCTCCCTGGGTGACTTGCAGTGGTGTGTGTACAAACGTTTCATGGGAATTGCATGACCTGAAAAATAGGATTCTTTTCGTCTCTTTAACTCTAAGGTGGTGAAGGGGGTGCTTCAAGAAAGCGATTTCATGGGCGTCCTGCTTGCGTCCCTCAGTTGTGGGGCGCCGTGAATTGAAAGCTTCCCATCAATCCATTGTTTGATTGATTGCATGACGCAAGAGAGGGGAATTAAGCTGTGACTGACAAACATCAAAGTATGCACAGTGGAAGGTGGAAAAGGGCGGGCTATATAGGAATTCACAACGGTATTGTGAGAACAAATCTCGATGTGACTGTACATTGTGACATCTCCACTGGCACTGTAAAAGCGTGAAGCACTCGCCACCTGACTCAGCTCCGAAGTCTCTATAATGAGTACTAGCTTTAATTATGAAAAGAAATTGAATATGATTTTATTGAAGAACTAGACTATATGATGAACAATCAAAATTATAAAACATACTGTGTTAGCTTTATGGTGTTACCTAATATAATAAATAACTGTGAAAGAATGACAAAGGCGTGATAAAGCTTCACGTTTAGTGGTCCCCTGAACTAGTTGTAAACTAGAATATGCTACTTAAATTATAGCCTAATTTGCTAAATGTGAGACATACAATGCTATACATATGTTTTTTTTTTAATGATGTGGTTATCTTTCACTGTGTACTATCTTTTAGTACCTATAATGGTCTAGATAATAGTGAGTCTTAATTCATAATATATTCAGTTTTTAATATTGTATTGAAAATAATTATGAGTGGGCTAAAGTCTGAAATTTTGCCCAGCCAAATCTGAATTCAATGCCAGGCCAACCTATGTATTAATGTATTATTCTCTTTGAAATCACTGGCTTGCAAGTAAGCTGCCCGATCGAAGCCAAGCTCGGTAAAATACGGAGGCTGCATCAAAGACGGCATGTGCGGCGCACTGCAAGCATACAGGCTTTGACGCAGATGAGGTACGCAAGATTTAGTGCGTGCATGCTAGGGTGCGTGCGTGCGTCACGGTGCGTGAATTGACTGTATGACTTTAATCGACCGGCACGCGCATCATAAAGGCTCCCTGCGCTCGCCCAGAATTCGCCCAGATGTTCGTTCCATCCATGCAAAGCAAACACATGCAGGCTCATCAAGTCTCGGATGCAACGTTGAACCCCAATCGACGAATTTCATACTGGCACGAATTCATTGTTTGTTGGGTGTGCACAACGGTGACATGGCGTGCAGATTAAATTAAGTCACACACTCATCCATGCCTTCCAGCATTCGGCAGTGACGACTGAGTGCAGTGGAGTTAAAACACATGGAAACTTACTTCTTTCCACACTGCCCTTACCCTTTCGATCCTCGCTTTCTTGTTTGTTTACAAAACAGCCCATTTCTGTCGTTGCCCTGCTCTCAGTCTACTAATCACATCGTGTTCAAGAAGAGAATTAAATCCGAGACAGATGCCTATGCCCGGATGCCTCTCGTTCCGCCTCTAGCTTGTTGAAT
>JAHBMJ010000376.1:10392-17892 GCA_018398765.1 Chromera velia | reverse complement strand
GTACATGCACATGGATTTGAGACGGGAAAGACAGTCTTCCTCCCGTTCCTCAAAGTCGCGCACTCATTCACGCAGAGAGATTCCACGCTCTCGCCCTCCGCCTGTTGATCTGTCCTCCCGGCAGAAATTAATGTGTGTAGGTTCGCATGTGCAGGAATATGTGCACGCTGTTGATCTGCGTGTTGGTGGTGTGTGCAGATTCAACGAGTGGGAGCGTGTAAACCTGCAGCCCCCTATCTGGAGGAGGGACAGAGACGACCTGAGCGACGACGACTATTTTGAGTTCTACAAGAGCACATTCAAGGTGGGTGGGTAGTCCCTTCATTCTGGTTTCATTTTCAAGGCGTGTTTCCGCTTCTGTCTTTGTACAGGCTACGTTCTGTTCCGTTTTGATTTTTCGTCATGTCTTCCTCTGTCGCTCGGTCCCCATGGCAGAAGATGCTTGCATGGTCTTCCTTTTGCGTCTCTCTCTGATGAATCGAGAGCGTGCGAACGAAGCGGCGATTTTCCAGCGAGGGGGACGACCGACGTCGTCTGTTCGCACTTCCTCATTCGGTTGCTGCATCTGTATGATTGGATACGTGCGATGCGGTGCAGAGTTACGACGATCCCACTGGCTACATCCATTTCAAGGTGGAGGGCCAGGTCGAATTCTCCTCGGTGCTGTTCATCCCCGGGTCGATCCCTTGGGAACTGACTCGAAATATGTTCGATGACGACAGCAGAGGCATCAGGCTGTACGTGAAGAGAGTGTTCATCAATGATAAGTTCGCAGGTGAGCTCGTCGGTTGATGGGTGGTGGTCTTTGGCCTGTCTCTGTATCTTTGCATTCGCCTGCTTTAGTCTCTCACCGTCTCGCTCTTCTTCTCTACATCTTGCGTGGCCTTCCTTGCCCGAATTTCTGAAAGGAAGATTATTGGTTCCTCTTGGACTTTCTTTATTCGTGTTCCTGCATATGAATTGTGCCTTCCATCCTCTCTGGTTTGTTCGTATCTTTTGAGTGCTTGGGTGTTTTTTTTTACTGTCTCAGTAATCTTCTCATACCTCGGGCTTCTGTTTTTGTACCCTTCCGCTTCTGTTTCTCATCGTCTTCTTTTCTTTCTGCTTTCTTCTTTCTGTTCTTGCAGAGGCGATTCCCCGCTGGTTGACTTTCATCCGTGGTGTGGTGGACTCTGAGGACCTTCCCCTGAACGTCGGCAGAGAAATCCTCCAGAAGTCCAAAATGCTGACGATTATCAACAAGAGAATTGCCGCCAAGGCCATCGACATGATCAGAGAGATCAGAAGACAGGGAGGAGACAAGTGGGATAAGTTCTGGGAGAACTTCGGGAAGTATCTGAAGGTCAGTCAGTTGGGGTTTGTGTGTTATGCGTCTCCTTTTCCTTTCTTTTAAAGACCTTCTGGTGTATCTGTCCCTCTTTTTGAGCTTCTTGAGAGTGAGCAATGGGCTGTTTCAGCTGGGAAGGATGGAGCGTGACTGCTGGGCTTCCGTCCAACAGTCTGGCAACAGGGTTGGGATGCAGAAGAAGAAGATGATGATGAGGATCGCCGACGGGCCTTCGCAACGCCAGCCAGCAACACCAAAACGACGCAAGGGGAAGACGCATTCTGACTTCCTTCCGCCCTTTCGCCGCCGCGTCGCTCCTTCACGCGCCCCCGCCGTCCCCTTTCTCTCTTCCTTTGTGTGTGCAGGTCGGAGTTGTGGAAGACAGGGACCACAAGGAGCAAATCGCACAGCTCCTCCAGTTCTACTCTTCCAAGAGCGGACCCAAGCAGACCACGCTGGGTGGGTACTCTGGAGGGAGGGAGACGGGGGAAAAGGAAGTGACGAGAGAGACAGCCTTGTGTGGAGGAATGCGAGAAAGAATGTCGTCAATAGCTTTCCAGAAAGAATTGAAGCCAGGGGAAGGGAAGGGAGAGAATGGAATTAAGGGGGCAGGGAGCGAAGGCTCTTCGCGAACCCCTGTTGTCACTTCTGCTTTTTCCCTATCTGTGAGGTGATCTGCGGCCGCTCCTGAGCGGATGAAACTCGGTGGCGTTTCCCCTCCCTGTGTTTTTGAGTGCTTCGTTCGTGAACACTTGAAGTCTAGGGAAACATTTTTATCATTTTCAGTTTTTCGTAAGCCGTTTTTGCCGATGTAAAGTGCTTTGCGATTCTCCCTGTCTGTTCCAGATGAGTACGTGAGCCGCATGAAGGCGAACCAGACTGCGATCTACTACGTCGCTGCGGAGAGTAGACAGGCAGCCGCAGAGAACCCCCTCCTCGAGAAGTTGCGGGCCCTCGACTACGAGATCATGTACATGACCGAGCCCCTGGATGAATTCTGTATGCAGGTGAGACAGAGAAAGCAGGGCTCCTTTTGTTCGTGTGGATTGATTGATTTGGATGCCCTTCGTTGGTACAGGTTGCATCTCACTGTGCCTGTATTTACCCATCTTTCTGCTCTCTCTCTCTCTCTAGCTCATTCTCTCTCCTTCTCTGCCTCTGTGTGTGTGTGTGTGTGTGTGTGTGCAGTCCCTCCAGACAGGCGACTACATGGGGAAGCAGGTGGTAGACATCAACAAGGACGATCTGAGACTTCCCGAGGATGAGTCGGAGGACGAGAAGGAGAGGAAGAAGCAGAAGAGAATCGAAATGGAGAACCTCTGTGACTGGCTTGAGAACTATTACGGGAAGACGGTGCAGAAGGTCCGTTGACTGAGGCGTGCGTCATCGAACCAACAGGGTTGGGTGCGGGAGGATGGACAGATGCTGATTTAAGTTTCCTGTCTGTAAGGTCAAGACTTTCGGATTGTCTTGCGATCTCCACTGACTCGATGTTTTCTGCCATGTGCTCTTCGATGTTTCTTCATGTGGGGAGTTTCTGCAGCTTTCTCTGTGTACTGGTGTGTCTGCCAATGTCTCGTAGTGCCGGAATTTCGCATTTCTCTTGCCCGACATGTGCACGTACACAAGCCCACGTTGATGTGAGCCGATTTCCCCATCGCGAGAACCGCACCCAAAGTGTCGGAAAGAGCAAATCATCTCTCAATCGTTTTCTTTTCTTTTTTCCCCTCTCTTTTCAGGTCCGGGTGTCCGAGCGCTTGACGGAGAGCCCCGTGCTCCTCGTCCAAGGAGAGTTCGGAATCTCCCCCTCTCTGCAGAAGTACATCAAGCAGCAGGCAGCAGCACAGGTGAGAGGGAACAAATGTTCATGTGCATCGAGTACTGGAGGGAACAAATGTTCATGTGCATCGAGTACTGGAGGGAACAAATGTTCATGTGCATCGAGTACTGGTAGTGCTTGCATGAATGATTTCGCATGGAAGGAGCGGGGGGTAGCGTCACTCAGTGAGAGGATGTGCAGCGTGAGAGGATGGGCGGTGAAGTTCAAAACCCCGCCGTCGCATGACATTTCATTCAAATGAATAACGACCTGTGAGGGCTTTATATTTTTTGCAGCCAGTCAGGTTCTTGGACGGAATACCTGATCATCGAGGAGTTCACTGTCTCTTTGTTCACTCAATAAACGAACGGATTGACGATGCTGTCGCGAGTGAATGAATGAATGAATGGATGAATGAAAGTGAAGAAGCGAATGAGGGCCATGTGCTACAATGGATTCGGGAAGAGAGGTGACTATGGATTGTTCTTTTTCAGAGATCTTTCTCTCACTTGAATTCTCATACACACGATTCTTTTTTTTTTCTGGCAGGGAACTCAAGAGAACGAAATGTACGGCATGGCGATGAACCAGTTGATCGTGGAGGTCAACGCAGAGCACCCAATTGTGGAACAATTGAACCAGATGGTCCTGAAGGACAGGAACTCCAGGAATGCGAAGGAAGTTGCGAAACTTCTCTTCGATGTTGCCTCTCTTCAGGGTCAGTCTGTTTTCTTTTTTCGTGTTGGTTTTTTTGTTCACTCAATCAATCGTTCTGCCTGGTGGTTGCACGACAGGCTCAAACTTGTCTGCCTGCTACAGTTTCGTCTCCTCCGCCTGTTGCGAGTGAAAACGCTTCTCTCCTTTCTCTCGTCGCCTCTCTCTTCCCCGCTGCGTCTCCTGCTGGCTCTGTGTGTGTGTGTGTGTGTGTGTGTGTGTGTGTGTGAGTGTGAGTGTGTGAGTGTGAGTGTGAGTGTGAGTGTGTGAGTGTGTGTGTGTGTGTGTGTGTGTGTGTGTCGTGCGTCTGTGTGCGTGCGTGTGTGATTGCGGGCGACAGGGAGTGTTTGCCCGTATGTTTGTATGTGTGCTTGCTATTCTGTCTCTATGCAGGAGGCTACACGGTGAATGACCCCGGTGCCTTCGCCAAGGGCATCGTGAGGTTGATGAAGAGGGAGGCTGACACCTTCCTCGACAACCTCGGAAGCGAAACCGAAGCCACGGAGTCATGAAAACAAACAAACGGAGACAGACGAGAGAGGAGAGCGTAAACTAAATTAAAGTGTCTGTCTTGTTTTCATGTATGTTGGATGTTTGAAGCCTTCGCTTCCTCTCCTTCCGCTCTTCTCCCTCCCTCCTTGGGTTCCCCCCCCGCCAAGCAGTCCCTTCACTCCCCATATTCATCCACTTCGTTCGTTCGTTCGTTCATCACTCGCCCGCCTCGTCCATCACATCCAGACAAGACAAGAGAGATCGTGACTACACTGCACTGTTGCATGGCTGTGCTGATGCGACACGAGCCAAGACGTGACGAGACGTCGCAGAAGTAACGCAACACATAAACGAATATTACTTGCACTTCCTTCATGCCATGCGTGAATGGCAAATTTAAGACCAAGCTGTGACAGGAGGAAAACGAAAACATGATTTTTTTGGATTTTCTCAGTGAAATGATTGTGTGGATCTGGTGTTTTGGCTCCGTAAAGTGAAGGAGGAAAGAAAAGCTGGACTGAAAATTTGGTGCGAAGAACTACATGGATGAAAATGTGCATGATCCAAAGAAAGGCAAGAGGCTGCTCCGCAGAAAGGTAGAGAGAAGAATGATCACAGACAGACAGACAGACAGACAGACAGGCCGAGAGAGGGAGAGAGAGAGAGGTCAGAAGAAAAGAAAGAAAACGCATGACAGCACGCGTGTGCTTGCATAGAGCGAAAAAAGTCTTTTTGTGTGTGCCTGTCGACTCGACCCGTCTGGGTGGTGTGGCGTGGTGTGCTGCATGCATGCGTGCGTGCCTTATTTATTGCCAGGAAGAGGCAGGTTAAGAAAATTAGATCGAGAAACCCAGCCATGCAGAAATCAACAGTCTTTTTGAATAATGCATGTTTGACAGAGACGCTAAGAAGCGAATTCAGAGACGTAATCGCTGGAATAATCGGCGATTGAAGCCGCGATTCAGGTCCCCCAACTTTACAAATTAAGTGAACACAAAATTATGAAAAGAAACCAAAAGTCGGCAGATCGCATGGCTCTTCACAACTAAGCCAACGACTTGGACTAGGCTGACTAAGACTAATTATGATGGCTCTCTCTCAGGTGATTGTCTCTCTAGTTGTCTGTTAAATTATTACTGTTAAACTAGCTGTTAAACTTAATTTTGAGTTGAATTGAACCCTAGATTACACCCAACCCTAGACCTAACCTAGCACCCAACGTATTTAAATTAATTTAATAGCAACATATATAGCAGCCGGTGTCCTTTTGTGTCTTCATTATCAACTATCCTCAACTGGTATTAAATTGCATTAGATGATTTTAGATCATGTTGACAATGCTAGTGTAAACTTCATCTAGAACTCTATTATAGAAATTGGTGAATAAATGATGATAAAATCACATACATAGATTTATAAAGTTTACTTACTAGAAAGTTTAAAACACAGAAATTCTAGCACAACTCTTACGTGCATGCATACTAACTTGAATCCAGATATTTTCAAATTAAGTTGTGTCTAGAGTTGTGTCTTACAAAATATGAGAAAAAATGGCAAATCTAAGCTAGTCTAAATAAACTAGCCTTTCACTAGGTCGATCCAACTTTAGTTTCCAGGCTAAATTCCAGATCTAGTTCCAGATGTTTCCAAGTCATTGAATAAAAAACAGTTAGCAAACCTAGTAGCAAAAATTGCTGGCTTTCTCTGTGGCAGTCTCTGCGTTTCATCCCCCTCTCTCGGAGTCTGTCCTATAGTCTCTCTTAGCCTCTCTCCTCCCCCCCCCGATCCACAAGTGGGAAGAGAGACTATGATCGTCGATCCAGTCCGATGACTTGTTTCTGTTCGGACTGTGCATGCTTCAAATGGAGGGTAAAGAATGAGGCAAAGCATCTCAAACGGAGACCGGGTTCCATGACAACTCAGTCCCCCAAACGAGATTCGATTTCCTGACTCGACTCACGAGTCCGATTCTCCCACTTAATTTGCTTCGGCGTCGCTTCCCTTCCCTTCCAACAGCAGAAGACTCTTCTCGAGCTGCTGGCCCCCTCACCAAAAACAAAATCGCGTTTTGAGAGTAGAAGGAATAGAATGAAGCGACCCAAAGAGATGCAACCTAGGATGCAACGAAAGAAAAGAAACAATCCAAGCGTTTGCGATTGTTTACACATGCATGCACACAGACTCACAACAGAAAAAACTTTCTACCCTTGAGAACCCCCACACCCACTTGCTGCTGGCTGCTTCCGTTCTCTCTCCCTTTCTGCACTCCCGAAGTCTGCACCAAAGTGGAAGAACGAGAAAACGCATCGATCGAGCAAGGAAGCAAAAACTCTTTAGGAGAAACGGAACTCCTCGACCTCCTCCACCTCTCTCCTGTCGAAACAGCAGTGGAAGACAAACGAGGAAGAGACTCCGACTCCGTCCTGTCCGTCTTCTTCTTCTTCGGTCCCATTTGCAGCTTCTGTCTCTGCGAGAAGACCACACACACATACACACACACACACGCGCGCGGGGGGGGGGGAAGCGGCTCAACGCAAACGAACAGAGAGAGCGCCACTTTTTCAATGAACGGACGACTAGGAAAGTGGGAGGGGAGTGCAAATGCATGAATAAAAAATCAAAGGAACGAATGAGAATGAATGAATGAATGAATGAATGAATGAATAATGGACGAATGGATACGCGCAACAGTGAACGGGTGAATGCGTGGGACGGAAGGGAGCTGCACTGCCTTCTTACCGTGCGCCTTCCGCACATTACACGAGAGAAATGATCATGTTTTCCATATGTGCAAATGCCGATCTATGGCCTTCCCTGTATCTGACTAACTGACGTCTCTCCCTCTCCTTCACAACGCACTCAGGACACAGCACATGACCGCAAGGCTTCAGCCCTGCAGGAAGAAATAAAAGGCAAAAGAAGGGAACGACAGGGCAAGGGGCCGGGGGAAAGAGGGAGAACGATCAGGTCCTCAGAACAAAAGGGAAGCTGTGGGGAGCAAAGACGGTATGGCACCTTGACGTGATCGTGGAGAAAAGGCGGACACAGACTGAGCGCCAACACCCCTTCCCACCGGACGACAATCCTGCTAAGGGCTCCCTGACAAGAAAATGGTCGAGATGCGACAAGAGAGGGCGGTCGGGGGGCG
>JAHBMJ010000376.1:0-10374 GCA_018398765.1 Chromera velia | reverse complement strand
GGGGGGGGGGGGGGGGGGGGACGCAATGGGAGCGGAGGGAAGATGAAGTCTCTGTCTGTTTCCCTGAGGGCGGAAGAAGATGAAGTCCCTCATTTTGAAGGGGGCGGACGCACACAGAAAGAAACAGGGAGAGATAGGAAGGAAGGACTCTGACTGACTGACTGACTTGCAATGAGACTCCCCGGTCGCATGGGTTGACAGCATATGGGGCACTCTGAAACGACGTCGGCGGGACTCTCTCTTTCCGTCTCGGTGTCTGTAGCTGTCGGCGTCGGTGACAGGGTACCCCCCCCACTCAACCCCACCGGAGAATTTGTGCTCTCCTTCCCCTGACCCATGGTCCCTCCAGCATTCTTACCCACAGTCGAAGGAGAAGATGGGGGAAGAGGAGACAAAGCAGAAGCCTTCGAGGAAGAGACGGACACGGATGCCCTACCGGCAGAGACGCCAACTCCTCCCAGCAGACGATAACCTCTGTGAGAATCCCCAACTGCCTTCTCCTCAGGTTTCTCTTCTCTTCCACGCACTCCCATCTGCATCGAATGGCGATGACTCCCTCCAGCTGCCCCCCCTCCCCCTCCTGCTGCTGCCGACTGTCGACTAGACGACAACGCAGCTGACGAGGAGGAAGAGGAGGAGGAGATGCACTGACGAGGGGGGCGGCTGTCTCTCTCCCGTCCTCCCCCATCTTGGTCTCTCGATACCCCCCCCTCCCTCAGACACTTCCCTCTGGTCTGAGACTCCGGGGGCACCCTCACAGGTGCGGGCACGTCGGGAGGCCCCGGAAGGGTCAAGGACGTGGAGGAGGAAAGAGAGAGGGACAGAGAGGTAGAATGACGCCCAGCCGCATTCGGGCCCTCCCGAGGGGGGGACTGGGGGGACGCCTCTGTCTTTGTCTTGGTCCTCGTCTGTACGACCCCTCGAGCCTCCCGCTCCTTGTCTGCAGGGAGAACAGCAGGCAGCGCAGCAGGCAAAGAAACTTCCAGAGAAGGGGACATGCAGAGAGAGGGAGGGGAATGAGAAGGTGTCGAAGAAGCAAACAGAAATGTGACATGCAAGACTGAAGCACCCTGCCTTCTGCACGCAGAGGCACGCACACACACACACACACGGGGGGGNGGGGGGGGGGGGGGGGAGAGAGAGAGAGAGAGAGAGAAGGCAAGGCAAGGGAAGGAAAGGAAAGAGACCAACCTTCTGCCAGAGTTGCCCTCACAATTTCCAGCGCAGCCTTCCGTGCGGCCTCCACTCTTGCGGAGCTCCCCCCCTCAGTCCCCCTGCATCCACAACAAAGAAGGAAAACAAACAAACGCCGGGGAGGAAAGGCTGAGAGGAACAAGTACGGGTTGCACGCCACGCAAGAAGGAACAATAGACATCCACCACTGACCCACAAAGATAGGTCCAAAACACAGTCAGTTGGACGGAGAAGTTCATGGATGGATGAATGAATGCCGCGAAGTGCAATCAGAGGAGCGCCTGGAGAGAGAAAAGGCGGAAGAGGTTGAAAGAGGTGCAGGAGGGGGGAGGGCATGCGTCGCGAACAACATATGTGAAGAACCAGAAACAACGACATGAAGGGGCCTGCATGCATGTGTAAGGTCCTGCCTTACAAGCGAAAAATGTAAAACCCTTTCTTTCTTTCCTTTCTGACACACCTCTGATGTCCTCCTCCTCCGTTTCCTCGACGAGCGTCCAGAAAAGCTCGCACGGCCTCTCGCAGTTGCTTTGCAGTTTCGACCTCCGACGAAGCCATTGGCAAGGCCTGACTCACACCTGATGCAGAAGAAGAAGAAGCCTTTGTCTCTTTCTCTTTCTCCTTCTTTGCCTCCACTTCCAATGCCGCCTTGACCAGAGTCGCAGAGGAGAGTAGACTGTCAAGCAGAGGGCACAGGGACGCTGCGGCAGACACAGCCCCACCATCAACCGCCTTTGCACTTGCAGAGGCAGACACAGACACAGACCTCTCCTGGTCTCTGCTCTCTTTCTTACTCAGCCTGTCCCTTCCCACTCCTACTCTATTCCTATTGACATCCCCACCCCCGCTCAAGGACTCGCAAGGCTTCCGACGAGCCAATACACCAGGCGAAAGGGGAAAAGCCTGGAAGGCAGAAGCTGAGTCAGAGGGGCGTTCAAGCTGCATCGCTTCGGCCCCCCCGTTTCCCTCTTTCCCTCTCTCCTGCATGATCTGACACTGACGTACAGGAGTGATTCCCTCCTCCCCTCCATTCCTTACCGTCTCCGTCTCCCCCCCCCCCTCGACTACACCAGCCACCCCTGTGGCAAGGAGAGCGATGGTGGAGGGAGTGGACCTGTCTGAAGGGCTTCGCTGCCTGCCCTGGTTTCTGACCGTCGGCAAGAGCCCTCCTGCATCAGGTGATACCACAGGTGGGGAAGGGGGCTCTGTGGGTGCGACCTCGGATGGCGGCTTTTCAGTGTGTGTCTCTTCCTCCCTCGAGTCTGCGCCTCCCTCTCTTTTCCTCTCACTTCGGTTGTTCGACAGTGGTGGAGTAGGCTCTGTTGCTGTGAGTGCCATATCCTCCCTCTTCCCCCCCCTCTGCACGGAGATGGTGTCCACGAGCTCTGGGGTTTTGTCTGCCTCCAGCTCTTCGGGTCTTCTCAGAGAGACCGGGGCAGAAATGCAACTTGAAGCTTCAAACTCCTCACAGTTTCCCTCCTCTTCTGTGACAGCGGCTGCTGTTGAGCCCTGAGTTCCCGCTGTTGCAGCTGTAGGGTCTGGCTGGAGGGGGCGGAAAGGGGGTCTCGATTGGGACTGGGGTTGCAGAGGGAGTTCTTTCTGTTCGTTTTTCTCCTCACGCTCTGCTTTGGAACTCGGGCGCGCTTTAGAGGAAGAACCGGAAGGGAGAGCTGGAGGGAGGGGGGCGTTTTTCTTGTCTCCCCGTTCGCGGGCAGACCCCGCAGCTGGAGGTAAATGGAAGGGGGTCCCCCCTGGCTTGTCGGAGGCGGTAGACGAGGAGGAGGAGGTAGGCTGGGGAAGAGAAGGTTTTTCGTGATGGGGGTCTTGAAGCGTGTGGGAAGGGGGCGGCGGCATGTGGGTGGGAGCTGTGGGCGGTTTTGCTCTTCCCTTCGCTGGTGGTTTCTCTCTTTCCTTTTTCGTGGGCTTTTTGTCTCTGTCTTCGTTGTGGGCCTCGTTTTCCTCAGAAATGATCTGCATGCAGGGAAGTGCAAGCAAAAAGTACAGAGAAACTCAGGTACAGATGCCAGAGATAGGTGCGGGTGCGATGGTCGACAGCAGCAGGAGAAACCGCGTGCCTACACACATGAAGAAAACAAGAGTTGACAAAGCGAGCCGGGGCAATGTGAAAAAATCTGTCCAGATTGATATGAGGGCCAAAGACGCCGGAGACGCGGAGAAAGAGAGACAGGGAGCACTGTTTTCTTCGGCTGAAGAAAAAGACGGTGCAACTGCGGAGGAAGATGAAGATACCTGGGAAAGGGGCGCAGTGTTGGTGACAGAGCTGTCCAAGGGCGGGACTGGATTCGTCTGCTTTCTTGATCGAAGGCTTAGAGAGAGCAAACGGCGGTTGCTGCCTGCTTTGTCTTTTTCTTCTCCCACCCCCGACTTTCGAGCATTGGTTTCTTCTGTAGCGCCTCCTCCCTGCCCTTTAATATTTTCCTTCTCCCTCTCTCTTGAAGCCGAAAGAGAAGAAGAGGAAGAAGAAGTGAGACTCCCGAGTTGGCCAGCGAGCGGGGCGGTGGTGCTCTCCCTTTCCTCTCCCGCCGTTCCTTTTTTCTGAGCAGCGAGACGAGCACTGGTGCGGTACATGGTTCTGTGACCGTGTCCCACAGTGCTTCCTCTATGTACTCGGGGAATTCCAGCAAAGTCAAAATTCTTCCCTGACATTGTTCTGATTTTGCTTTACCAGAGACTGAGCAAAACACGAGAACTGAGAGAGACGGGAAGATACACAGAAATTCAGGCACTGTCAGAAGTTCAACGAAGCGGCAAATCTGCCTTCAAGATATTAATACGGCAGAGGCACCAAACGCTGATCAGTTGACATCACTTCATCAAAAGCAAAGCAGGACTGTGAATCATGCACAGTGATAGTAAATTGCAAAGAGAGATCAGGATCGAACTGCATCATGACGTCGAATTGATGTCGATCGGACTGTCATTTCAGTGTTCAGTGAATGAGCCCATTAGTCATAGCATCGCGCGTGCGTGCGGCCGCGGACTGGCCCTTCAGCGGCTCGGCAGGGATCGGCAGGGCTCGGCTTCGCTCCCGTCAACATCCCGTCAACTCACACGAGACACAATTTAAAATGGATGGGGGATTCATTTTCCAGATTTTTCCAGGGAAGACCAATGATTATCATCCACTATCTGAGGCATCAAGCAAATTCTTGAGTTTGAAAAGGAGTTCCGACCACGCCGAACCGCCCCCTTGAATTAGCAGAAACGTTTCGTGAGTAGGTCGCGGAACGATCACACAAGGGATGGCGTGACTCCGAATTTTCTTCTTCTACAGGTGTCCGTCTCTCGAGAGATTGGATTGCAGAGAAGTTGAACGCCTGTTTGCCAACAAATTTTGTGCGGTTTCCGCTGCTTGATCCGTCCTCTTCCTCTTCTGCCCCCATCTTGCTGAAGGAAAAATAAGATGCTCGCTGCGTACAACCTTGGATCGGGGGTACTGAACGCATGTCTGTTTGCCATCTCCGCTGTGGCTGTCTTTCTTCGGTTCCCGTGGTTTCAGAAGATCCTCATCGCCGTGGAGGCACTGCAGGCGTGTGATGTTGCACTGGCCCTGGGGGGTGTCGGGTCGCAGCCTCAAGTCGTGTTCTTGCAGGCCAGTCAACGCAGGGTTGCTATGGGCATCCTTTTGCTCGCCTCTTTTCTTCTCAAACAATCACATCGGTTTCTCCTTTTTCATTTTGTCTTTGGGCAAGTCGGGAAAAACTTATTTTATGCATGTCGGAAACCAAAAGGAGTTTTGTGTTTGTGATCTGCTTCTTCCATGTTTTGCGCTCTCTCTTCCCTTGATGATTTGTCTTTTTCTTGTTGATTGACCTGGAATAGTGGTCGGATGCCCTTCAAACGGCTGTGGCCGTGCGTCCTCGCGAGTGCCTCCCGACGATTTGTGCACGTAGGTGTGGGGGGTTCACTGTGGTTCCACTTATGTCATGTTGAGTGCACATATTCTTCCATCCTGCAGGTGTTTGCGAAAGTGACGGTGAGCGTTGTTGCACACCCTTCCGTTTTTCCGTTCCTCGGGGTGCTTTGGGGAAGTTCGGATGCGTTGCGGTTTCTTTACAACTGGAAGAAAGAAGCCGCAGGAAGGTGGTTGGGAGACCTCAGGTACTCATACTACAAGTTTGCCTATCCTGTGGGGGCAGGGATTGAGTGGGTCGGGCTTGCGCTCGTCTGTCCAGTGCCTTTGTCGATTTTCCTGTTGAGTCTTTACCTGCTTTTCTTCCCGGGTATGTACAACCACATGGCCAAACTCCAAAAGAAACGAGAAGTCTCTGCATTGCTAGAGGGCATTTCGCAGAGTATGCATCAGGGTGCAGTCCGTTTGGTGTTCGGGAAGTCGTCTTTCCAACTGACGCGAGAGGAGTGGGAGACGGTGAGACGGCGACTCGGGGGGCCTAGGTGGAGGGTGAAGGAGGAGGAGAGAGAGGGGATGCATACAGTCACACTTCAGGACTTAGGCCTTCAGGTGTGTCTGGGAAGGGTGGGGACTTTGGATGCATGCAGAGTGAGGGCTGATGGGGGTGGTTTTTCTGTCCGAGACTTTTCGAGCCCCCTGCATTCTCTGTCTGTCTGAGTGCACTCACTGCCTTTGTTGTTCTTTTGTCTTTGCGGCTCGCTTTCTTTCCTTCCTTCTTCCTTTCTTTCTTTCTTTCTTTCGTTCTTTCTTTCTTTCTTTCTTTTCTTTCTTTCTTTCTATCTTTCTTTCTTTCTTTGTTTTCTTTCTTTCTTTTCTTTCTTTCTTCCTTTCTTTCTTTCTTTCTTTCTTTCTTTCTTTCGTTCTTTCTTTCTTTCTTTCTTTCTTTCTTTCTTTCTTTTCTTTCTTTCTTTCTTTCTTTCTTTCTTTCTTTGTTTTCTTTCTTTCTTTCTTTCTTTCTATCTATCTTTCTTTCTTTTCTTTCTTTTCTCTTCTTTCCTTTTTTCTTTTTTTTTTTTTTTTCTTTCTTTCTTTCTTTCTTTGTTTCTTTCTTTGTTTTCTTCCTTCCTTCCTTTCTTTTGCTCTCTCTCTTGTGTTCCAGAAGAAAAGGAGGGAAAGAGAAAAAAGAAAAGTCTGTCCGGCTCTTTTTGAGTTTGTGTGGAGCGCGGTAGACGTACCGCCTTGTTCAAGCCCCTAGAAATACTGTGTGAATTCACTGATCGTATGCAGTCCTGTCGGGGAGTGTAGGGAGGTACAAGGGGCGCTGAACCCTCGCAACACTTTTGTATCGGGCCTTCTGTTCCTGTTGTCTGGGTGATCGTGTCGTTCTTTTGTCTTTGGTTCTCGGTAACTTCCTTTGTCTGTTGCGTGCATAAGAAGAAAGGGGGGGGGAAACGAAACATATCGTCTGTCCGTCTCTTTTTGTCTCTTTCTCTCTCTGTCTGAGAAAAAAAGCACACGGCCTGTCTCTCATTCTGCCTGCCTGCCTGAGTGCCTGTGTGTCCAGATGGATCACAGACTCCAAGGAACGGTAAGAAAAGAATCCATTTAGTCTTTTTTTGTGTCGTCTGTCTGTCTGCAGGTCGGCTGGCGTACAGTTTACGTTGTTGAGTATCTGGGCGCCTTGCTGGGCTACCCCCTGATCGTCTTGCTCTTCGGTCCGGGTGGCGTTCCTCGTGAGTCTGTGGACGCTGCCGTGCTTCTTCGTCTTGACGTCATTCTTTGGGTTGTTCACTTCCTAAAACGGGTCCTTGAGTCTCTCTTCGTGCACTCCTTCTCGTCAGACACCATGCCGATGCCCAACATCTTCAAGAACTCCGTGTACTATTGGGGGGCTGGCCTCCTGCTTGGGTTTCTTGCTTGTCGAGCAGAGGGGTCTCAGAGGGGGGGGATGGTTGAGTTGGTTGGGAGTATCGTGCTGGTGGGAGTTTGGGTGTTGATGGAAGTCTTGAATGGGTGGTGTCACGTGCATCTAGCGTCTCTGCGTTCCGGTCGAAAGAACACACACGAGGAGGGGGCAACTGTCAAGAAGACGCACGAGATCCCTAGCGGATTGCCTTTCCAATTGGTGGTGTGTCCCAACTATGGGTCTGAAATCTGCACGTGGCTCTGCTTTGCGGGGCTTGCACTTGTCACATGTGGGACCTCCTCTGTGTGTCTCACCATGTTTGCGGGACGGCTTCTGTTCTGCGTTGTTGGTGGAGTGCAGATGTATCTTTGGGCCAAGGGAAAGCGGCGACGTTACATTCGTCTTTTTAGAGACGAGAAGTACAGAGTTCGCTATTTGATGTTTCCGTTTGTCCTCTAGTCACGATAGGAAGTCCTTAATGACTCCTCATCATCAATCCAGCCGTGGAGCTTTGGGTTGTCCAAGCTAGTACGTCCAAGTGTGAATTTCTCTGTGAGAAACTTTTGCTAGAACTTTTGAAACCTAGTCACCAGCTGCATACGTACATCCTGGTGCAAGTAAATTGATTGCATAAATTTTACCTAGAGCTTCGATCAGAGAATCCGAGTCAGATTTACAAGTTCAGAAAAAAACAGTAGAAGATCGAAGCTATACAATAATTTTGCCTGTAAACATACGAAATGTAAGCACTAAAGCACTAGAGGAAGCACAGATTGCCAGAGAGAAATACAGATGCCACTGCATATATATGATATATTTACAATTTCATACATAAATGGTTATGCACTTAGGAATAAACGTAAGGACTTAACTAGACTTAACTTATGATTTGACGTACTCGTAATGTTCCAGGAACATACCGTCTTTCCTTTTTTCCTCTTCTTATCTTTTTCTTGACCAATGCAGACTGATGTGACTTCATGTGCATTTGTTGTGCAGTGTCGATCGATTTGAAGCGCGCAATCTGAGCGAATTTATTCGGTGCGTGCGGCGTATACGTGCGTCCATGCACCTCTTTGCACGCGGTGGATCTTTTTGTATCTCTGTATGTTGTATCGTTCAACTTGCCTGAACGGCCTTGATCACCTCTTTGATTGCAAGTTGACTGAGTGATGCACGCTGAGCTCACAGTTTTTATATGAGTGACTGTCATCTAAGGAACTCAGTTATCTCTTAATCTGAACTTTCCGGGGTTCCCGTATGCAGGGACTTCAATCTTGGGCTTCTGAAGGCATCTTCTCTCCTATCGGTTGATTTGCAGAATTTTCTCTGAAGGAAGCAGTCTAGATTGATCGATTGGCTTGGTTTTTTCCTTCTTCAAACTGATGACTTGTCTGCCATTACTCAAGTACTTTCTCTGGAATAAAGACCTACAAATCGATTTCCTCGTGAGTCTTTGTTTCTATCTTTGTATGTTGCTAGCTATTCGTTTTTATAGTCTAGCATACATCTCGTGGTGCTGGCTCCCGCTTTCTTCCTCTAATTTTTTGAGAAAGCGTTCTTTTTCCCGGGTCAAACGGTTTAAAAATTTCATTTTGTCCGTTTACCTTCTCCTTAGCTTCTGCAAATTTCTGCAATGGAGTACACTCCAGTGATTGAACGATCTCTGTCCGGTCCTCCCGTGCCTGGCTCTGAGCTTGCTTCTGCTTTGTCTCCACCTGATGTAGCAGATCATGCTCCGCTAGTGGTTGAAGTCGAGGAACACATCAAAGTGTCTCCACCTGATGTCTCTAGTGCCTCTGATCAGGCTGGGCAGGGTGATCCACCTCCTCCTGTGCCTCTGGTGTTAGATCCTCCCCCCCCGGTGGCTGAAAGGTCCTCAGCTGATGGTCTCCCTGCACCTCTGCCCGCTCCTCCGTACCCCCACTCGGCTCGGCCAACGGCCGGGGTAGCAGGCCGCCTACTACCCCATCGGAACTCCTGGTCCAGGTTTTCCTGGATTTGCTCCTCTACAGGTGACTCCTGTCCCTGTTGCCTCAGGCTTTTTCCCTTCTGCAGGCCCGTACGCGATTCCTGTGCCGCAGTCCGTACACCATTTTTAGCCTTTCTGGTAGAACGTCCCGTCTCCCTCTCCTCCTGTGCCGCCTGTGCAGCAGTAGCCGCCCTAGCAGCCTTTCCTCGCTCCTTCCCCTGGTCACTCTGTTTAAGTTATGACCCGCTGGAGTGAGTTGGCGAAAAAGGCGATTGACCAGTTGGCGATTTTTTTGGGCACCCCCCAGGAGGACGTGGAACTGTGGAAAGAGAGCTTCCACAAGGTGGTGGATGAAGTCCACTTGCTGGATGGTCCCCATACACTCGGTCCTCAAGACCTTTCAGACATCATCCGTAAGGAAAAGCCTAGTGTCTGTGGAGCACTACAGACCTAGACTTAGTATGACTGGTTACTGCATAAGAACTGTCAGTTCGGGAGTCTTGTAGTACTAAAGCTATCAGTCAGAACAGTTACATAAACAAGACGAGCATGCACGTGAGTGGAATTAATTCTGATATTAATTTCAATACAGATACAACATTAGGGGCACGCCCATAGAACGACATAGGCATGGACGGACTTGAATGCAAGCTTAGTACTCAACTTAGTGCATGACTGGAAAGACGCTTTCAGGATATCTTACTCTTTGACTTAATTCATTACAGCATGATTAGCTCGGGCGATCAACTCCGGCTAGAGCGAACAACTACATATCGCAATGTAACGTGCCACCTCCCCCCCGAAGTCTGTGTCCCCACACAGACATGCTTCATTTGAAAAGAAGATAAGTTTCGTTTTCAGACAGACTGGATGAAAAGGCAAAAAGGACAGGTTCAAGGAGAGAGGGAAAAGAGGTCTTCAGAGAGAGATCAAACGGAGAAAACAAGAATTTCAAAGACAACGGACTTGCAATGCCCTCAATCAGCAACCTCAAACGGAACGACGGGCAGACGCATGGAAGGCAGCAATCATGGCCTTCGCATTCTTCAGGTTCGAGAGAGGCTCCCAGGTTGCCTCCTCGGCAGGGAACCCTTTCCATTGCACATGGTACTCTCTCCCTCCTCCCCTGCCCCGCACGGTGACAACTCGCTCAACTTCGAACTCCTCCTCAGCCCAAGCGGGCATGCAGACTGACGGGGGACGGATGACTGTCCCTCCCCCTGACTGATGATAGGGCTTTCAGAGAGATCGGTGAATAACGGGGTGCTTTTGGCACCCTGCAGGCAAGACGACCTCCAGATTGTCCCTCGGTAGAACCGCTTCAACCTCAAACGGTCCAAACCAGACAGAATCGAGCTTCCTTGCATACTCCTTCCCTTTCCCCACTGGCTGAGGCCACCACGATCGGTGCACCAAAACATACTGCCC
>JAHBMJ010000375.1:0-49346 GCA_018398765.1 Chromera velia | reverse complement strand
AGAAATCCAGACTCACAACCCGAAGGTTAGCAGCGACAGAGAGAGGGAAGCAGACTGAGCTCTCTATCGGTCAAGTCTTTGAACAAGAGAACACGGGACAGGTCTTTGCCCGCATGCAGAGAGCACCAGCAGAAAGAGCTAGCGCTCTAGACATGATCGACATGAAGATCTACTTCTTACGCGAAACCTCTGGCAGTTGCCCAGAGTAGTCTTTGTCTGCTTTTGTGTCTTGCATTGACTACGAATGCATGAACATCAATTTGAATTGCCTCAAACATGCTTTTACATGCATGCATTTTATTTCTGCACGTTTGCAAATATTTGCGCGCGCATTGCGCCGTTCTGCATTGCGCCGTTCTGCACGTTTGCAAATATTCGCGCGCGCATTGCGCCGTTCTGATTTTATGAATAAATATATTTTTTGATTATATATAGCCTTGTTGACAGACTTATGTTTGATCAATTAATTGTCTCGTCAATTGTTTGCTAAGTGGATTATTAATTAAAAGTAACTGCATCGATGCTAGACTGAATGACTAAGCAAAAAATATGAAAAAACAGTTTTTAATTTAGTATACATATACAAGCTAGCGGCTGAGTACTATATACTCTATAAGTTTGATAATCGTCGTATATAAAACTTTAAGTGTTTTTGCCTAGAATTTGAGCTAGCTAGTAGCTAGATCTTTAGTATACGCATCTTTTTACAATTTTTAGGACCATTAGGACCGCTTTATTAAGCTTTCAAATAATAGATTATAGAACAGATCGTATATCAGTATACCAAATTGCATTGATCAACTGTATTTTCTGACTTCCATGCACCCTGTCAGACGTTTGCGGAGTGTCAGCTTTCAACATCCTCTGCAGGAAGTGAGAAGATCGAGCGGTTTCGATCCAAAGGGCCTGCATGCGAATTGTCGAAATCATAGGCAAAGTGCACATTAATCTCGGATGGCCCATGCATGCTAACTCACACAAAAGCATGCCAATGCTACAAAAACAAATGTATGGCACGCCGCGGACGAAAGCAAAACAGCGGTGCATGGTGCGCGCCCGCCCTTCACCATGCGCCAACCGATATAAAATTGCAGCCGCCCTAAGGGCAGCTATAAAACTCAAATTCTCTCCTTCAAAGCCGATCGCGAAGGTGACCAAGACCGGCTGCTAAAAGCAAACCAAAAGTGATGCAACGGATGTCACGCAAAAAAAAACCGCACTCCTGCAATTCTTTCTACACACCACATAAAACTGCAACAAACAAAGAATCAGAACATGACGAAAAAAGAAATGCACGCAAAATATGAGAACGCAAAGTGTCAAGAAGACGATGTGCAGGAACAGCTGATCGCGCATGAGCATAGCGAGGAAAGGGAAGAGGAGCTTTCACTCTACCAGCTAGCAAAGAAACACGACAGCGATTGGGGTCCTTCGGCAATAAAAACAAGCGGGTACAGCAGTCGTATGGACGAAGCTCGAACTGGCCGGGCCAGTGTAGAAAAGTGTTCAAATTTTGCTCCTCAAGTACACATTCAACAGCATAAAAATCCTCCCTGCGAAGACTTGCACATATGTGATCTTTTTCTAAAGCAGAGGGAAGGCGAGCAACCAGGAGCCGATCATCCATCCATCTTCGCACCACACGCTTACTGTCCGACAAGGAGCTAATCCCCCGGGCTGTGGCCCAATCACGTTCGACCAAAGCCGCACTTCCATTCGCAAGGACTGGTAACAGAGGAAAGCCTTGTGCAAACCCCTGCCGCTGCCACACATGACGATTCCCAATAGCCACAAAGCAGGTCGCAAAGTCCAATTTCACAAAATCCAGAATTTTGTCAAAAGAAAGTGCCCATGCATTCTAGAACCGGCCGTATGTTGAAAGAAAAGCTGTAGGCCAATTGTGACCCTTGGGCGTCCACTTTCTCCCTCCTCTCCCCATGATTGTGGCAGAATGAATCCGAACACCCCCAACAGAAGAAAAAGGCAATACCAAAAAAGAATACCGACGAGATGCGCGAAGCTCATCAAATACACAAGAAAGTAAATGAAGAACCAATGTTCGGGGAATTGAAGGATAAAAGTTCTTAATGTCCTCAACATGAACGAAGATCTGACTAAAATGCAAAACAGACGGTAACATCCTTCCCCGAACAGCAGTAAAATGGGCGCATTTGATATCTCTCGACCCCCCATTAAATTTTCTGATGTCATCATTTCAGATTGGCAATCATCATTAATTAAGTACGATTGTAATTATGAATGCGCAATTATAAAAGTTTTATTATATAGGCATACACAATATAGATTTTTTCTTTTAAATTTCTGAATCGTTTTGTGGATATCCGTGAATTGGGAAAGGATAAGTTGCTTAATGGTGCTTTTTATAACTTAGTCAGTCTACATTTATTTGTGCACTGGTACATAAATCTTAGGAGCTACAATCGGCTGCAATTGCCTAAAGACATATACGTAGGCACATAATACATGTATTGTCTGCTAAATTGCTTCAACTATGTTCACAAAGAATCAAGACAAAAGGAAATTCATTCAGCGGTATGTAAGGCAATGCAGGCACATACAGATACGTACACACACACACACACACACACACATACACATACACATACACACACATACACACACACACACACACACACACATACACACACAGACACACACACATACATACATATACACACACACACACACACACACACACACACACACACATACAGACACACACACATATATAGACATACACATACATATACACACACACACATACACACACACACACACACACACATACACACACACACACACACACACACACATATATATACAAATTGATCTCATGCGTTAAGCCACCTTTGAGTTAGCCTTTGTGCGCGTCTGCACGTCTGCACAAGCACATATTCATACCCACTCAAAAACTTTAAGTCGCTCCGTCCTCTCGTCATTCAGCGGTATGCACGGCAATGCAGGCATACACACACATACATACATACACACATACATACAAACATACACACACATGCACACGCACACGCACACACACAGAGCTACACTCTCAAACGCATAGACACATAGATATATACACGCATACAAATATACATACATTCACGCACGTATGCATGCATGAAAGAACAATCCGAAAATCCAAAAAGTCGGTTCTGCTTAGATTTAATCCACTCTCTTTCTCTTTGTGTACCATTAGCACCAATGTTTCAGTACACCCTCAGAGTCTCTTTGCTTTAGTCATGATCCTGAAAGTGCTCACTCACTCATACACATACGCTCTCTCTCTCTCTCTCTCTCTCTCTCTCTTTCTCTCTGTCTCTCTGTTTTTCTCTCTCTCTCTCTCATACACATACACGTACACAGATACACACATACATACACACACACACATACACACACACGCACAGAGAGACACACACGAGGAGAGTAACAAACAGTCACATACACTTATACAGAGTTAGAAACATACTCATATACACAGTCACATACACATGCACAGATATACAATACACTGCTCAGACTACGCAGCTATTAGACATAGCTATTCCACGCGCCTCACTTGTTTCCTTCCTGCCCCCTCTGTCTTAAGAAGCGAAAGTCGGCGAGGAAGGCAAAAAGAGCAGCTTCAAAGCAGAAATTGAAACAGTTACTGTCTCTGTCTCTGTACTATTCATTTGCCCAGCAGATGATTTGTCGTATCACTCTACCAAAGCTGCGACAGACAATAGAGTTCTCAGTACAGAAACTTCCCGTCTTTTCTCTCTCATGGCTTACACACACATTGCTTTCTGCCGTCTGTGACGTCAATCTGTAATCTTCACTCCCATCTATAAGTTGTTTTCGAATCACCAATATGAATACCGTGAATGCAAGAACGAATGGTTTGGTTCCTCTTCTCTTGAATGGAAAACGGCACCCGCTCGTTTGTGTGTCTGTCTGTCTGTATTACTTCGTAAGACTTCACAGCTTGCATTGCACAATGAGCCATCGAATGGTAAAGCTGGACAATTAAGTGGCTCTTTTATTTTAAAGGAAACGCCTGACCTTGATTTTGGTCCATTCATTTCCTTTCGTTTCTGCAGAACCCAATAAAGCAAGTCTATAGTGATCGCTCTGGTCGAACCACGGTCTCATCTCAGCTTGATCTGGCTCTGACATCAGATTAAGCAGCTTTCACATCCTTATGATCAGCACAATCGCTCCTTCTCATTCCTCACGAGTTTTTCCACACTGCAGAAAGATCATACATCCATGAATGCGATCGAAGTCGGATGTGAGCTAGGTGCTAAGACCTTAAAGCTATACGCCACTCTTCTACACTTGAATGTTAATCCGACAAGAGATATGATATCATATCACTGCAAAGATAGAAACAAAGCTCAAAAGAAGCTGTATCACGTGTCTACATCACATCCATGATTGCATGCATATATATGGGATACACCCAACCAGTTGGATGAGTGCCTCAGGGGGCCATTTAGGGGGTCAGCCATAATTTGATTTCATGATGAAAACCATCAGGGGCTTGGGCATGTCTTAATTGTCTGCAATGCATGCATGGGCAAATGGCGGAGGCCATGGCAACGTGCGCAAAATTGCTTTTCGGAACCGTGCATGAACACATATACAATTAACTCCGTGCGAGTTACTTGAGGGGTACGTATCATGAAAAGCGAAGTATGTAATATTATAATGTGATCACAGCTCCATGCGAGTTGCTTGAGGGGCATATTTTAGAATTTGGGTGACACCGACCGTGACGGAGACAGAACCGCATCCCCCCCTAAAAAATGAAAAAATGCGTTATGCGGATACGTGTGATCTCAAGGCCTCTCGGCTAATCTCAGCAGAGCTGAGCTGCCCCCCGAGGCGATGGTAACAGCATGGAGCACTGAGTAAGATATGTGCTAGCGGCCCTGGAAAGACAGAAATCATATACAGACTGAATCAAAAATGTGCCCCTCAAGCGAGATAAAGGTCAAATTCAGTATGCAACGTGTTGGGCGTGGACAGCTCACACAAATCGCGTGAAAATGGCTAAAAATGACTTTAGGTGGCCAGATATGTAAGTTACTACATGATAGGAGATGGAAAACGGGAACTGCATGCATGCATGCAGCCTATTGCAGCCTCATCCCCGTATGCAAGAAGAAAGCTTGTTTCCCTTCTTGAAGAAACAAAGCTTTACTTAGAGGAATGAGAGTGACGATGCACTTCACTGATCTCTGACGATTCTTGCATGCTCCGCATGTATGGTCTCATATCTCTGTAGATGGATGCATTTGCTTAGACGATTGTACAATAGGTGAGGTTTGCTTTGTCTTTTTTATTTCAGACGAATCATGATCTTCGGAGAAACGGCAAGAAAGACTCTCAGAAAGGAGATTAGGAGGCGGTGTGGTGAAGATGCCGCCTATAAAACGAGAGTCAAAGCTCTGGGCGACAATGATCAAGTACGTCACAATCAACGTTTTAATGACGATGGGAATGGTCAGTGATGCAAAAAAGAGTCGAAGAAGAATCAACAAAAAGTGCGGCAACCAGTTGATCGGACTTCGGCGGTGATTGCCTAATGTCTGCCTTCCTCTGTATCCTACTCTTTGCAGGCCTGTGGGCTGGGAGAGCTGATTGAGGCCCTCAAACAGAACCAGTACGCTGTTCGGGACCCCTCCGCTGCTGCAACCACGATAGAGACAGGTACTATGACATCTTTAACATCACAGGTCAGGCTTGCTACCTGACCTCAGCCCAATGAGTTTGCACTTTATCTTACCTCATCCAGCTCAACGCACAGCCTTGTTTCTGGTTAAATTCTTTCTTGTGTGCTTGAATGCTCTCACTGTGAGGGCGCCGCTGCGACCTTTTATGGCCTCTAGGGGCCTCGTCTCGAAATCACTCCAAATCACTCCAATGAAGTATTAAACTTTCGACGTCTCCTTTTTATTTGCCATTTATAACTCGTGCAGTGTACAAAGTTTGCATTTCCTCAAACAGATCAGTGCTCAGCTATAATTTTGCGTGTCTGAGACCTGCCGAGATGTTTCTTCCGCCGCTTTCGAACTTTGGTGGTCCTCTCTATTTCCGAGTCTATTTCCTTGATATTCTGTAATTGCATATATGTCATTGACTCCGTGATTTTCTTCTCTGAATCACCAAATCTAGTCACCAAATTTTCTTTTCACCATCATGAACTGCCCCACCAAATTTTCTTCTCACCGTCATAAACTGCCCCACCAAATTTTCTTCTCACCATCATCCACTGCCTCACTAAATTTTCTTCTCACCGTATATCTCACCGTCATATGCACTGCCCTAGTGCACTGCCTCACCAACTTTTCTTCTTACTTCATGGTTTGTTTGCCTCCCTACAGCCTGACGACCAGACTGACTCGGTGGAGCTGCGTGCGTTGCCCCTGCAAAAGTCGACTACTGTGCTTCCTACAAGGATCGACTCTCTGCTCTTCCACTTCCTTTTTTTTGCCCTTGTTCCATGTCTTCCTTCTTTTCTCTATTTCTTTTTTTTAAAAAAATTGGTCTTTGTTCCTTTCTCCCCACGCCGCCGCCGCCGCCTGCGCCGCTCCAAGGACTCTCGGACCCTTCCTACAGGTTAGTCCGACCAGGCTCCAAAGTCTTCTTTCTTCTTTCCACTGCACTTTGGAGTCCGTTGCTTCTTTCGTAAACACTTTCTTTGGGTGAGAGCTCAGAAGACGGCGCTTTGCATTGCTGCGATGTGAACTGTTCTGCGGTAAACTGTTGTCTGCTGGGGGCAGAAAAAAAAAAAATTAAAAGATGCACCTTGGGGTCCGAAAAGTGCCGCTGCCTACCGGTTTATAGCCTTTGTGCAGATTGCTCTAGGTATTCAAGAGCCTATACAAGAATAGTAGTGATACCTTTTGTCCGTGCGATCCGAAAGTTTTATTTTTTTTTGACTGCGTCATGAAAAATTAGGGCGTGCCATGTTTTTCTCTTTGTTTTTTTTGGTTTGTTTTTTCGCTGTGTCCATTGAATAAGGTCGGTGCATGGCTTTATCTCACACAGACCTCCACCCCCCCTGCCCCTTTCCTTTGCCTGCTTGTTTTTTTTTGCACTTGGGCTCTGCTTGGCAAACATGAGCTCGAAAACGAGGAGAAGGAGGAAAAGAAGAAAGAAAGGGATTTCGAAGAAGAGAGATGCGGGGACAGAGGCAGTGTGAGAGACGCCTAGGAGGGGGGCGGGAAGGAGAATCTGATCCGTATGGAGACATCAATTATCGGACCCACGACAAAGGTAAGCAGAGAGAATGCATGATCGAGATTCTCAGAAGATCTGAGCTGTAAGCAGTCATCATTGCTATTTTAACTGCATGAGACTGTGGTTCAAAATTTCTGGGTCTTCCTGTCACGCATCGAGACTCCTTTCCATGACATTTTTGAGTCTTCAAATCTCCATATAGGTCTCCATTCTGGGTCTTCCCTATCACACTGCATTTTTCAGTCCTTTGTTCATAATTCGTTGAATTGTGAGAGTGACTAGGAGAGTGATTGATGCTGATGGCTAGTGCTGATGGAGAGGTCGAATAAGGTAGCTAATGAATCTGTAAAGGTCTGACGCCTTCACCTTTGAATGTCTTCGAGCTAGATCGAAGGATATCTGAGGGCAGTTGAACTCTCACAGGCAAGCGGAACGAAGTTGCACGTCAACGATAAATTTTTTTTCTAAGTTTATGCATGACAGTCTCCCCCATTCAGGTCGGCTTTTATCTATCTATATCTGCTTTGGCTTTGCAGACAACTAGACGGACGATTCAAGGTCACCGGAAGGAGCTCTTGAGAGGTGTGGCGAGGCTCTGGAGAGACGTAGATCTTCTTTCTCTTCTTTTCTTTTCTTTTTTTCTTTCTTGACTCTTTCTACCGACGTCCTCCATTCCCTTTTATTCTACCCCCGTGTCTCAAGGGAAGGTGCACAGACTGTAGCTGGCTGTAACTTTTTGTGTTGCAGTGGGTACACGCACATGTTTGCTGTGCAGGAGACTTCGTGTTCTTAAAACGCGGGAACCAGAGGCTTCAGCTGCAGTGGAACCAGCGAGACAGGGGCTTCTCTTTCCGACAGGCTCGATCGTCTCCATCAAGGATCCCACCGGGTGCGTGAGTCGATATGCATACATGTAACCACCTTCCTCTCGTCTGCGTGAGTCGATATGTATGCATGCAACCACCTTCCTCTCGTCTGCGTGAGTCGATATGTATACATGCAACCACCTCCCTCTCATCGTATAAACCTCTCTTCAACTCTCTTCACCTCCGTTCAGCTCTCTAAGCCTCTCTTCAAGTCTCTTTCACTCTCTTCAGTTCTCTTCAACTCTCTTCAGCTCTATTCGCCTCTCTTGAACTCTCTTTGCCTCTCTTGACCTCTCTTTGCCTCAGAGCGGCGAGTCTCTTCAACTCTTTTGACCTCTGTTTGCCTCTCTTGAAGTCTCTTCAGCTCTCTTCAGCTCTCTTCACCTCTCTTCGTCTCTTTTTTCCTCTCTTCGCCTCTCTTCACCTCTCTTCAACTCTTTTCCACTCTCTCCAACTCTCTTCAGCTCTCCTCCACATGAGTGCATCGCATCCGACCCTATCACTCTTGAAATATGAGTAACAAACAGAACAGTTTTTTTTCGGTACAATTTGAGACTTTAGTTTTTGCGGTACGTCTGCAGTCAAGCTCAAACCTCTGAGGAGAGTGCATGGTCAGCCTGGATGTTCTGGTTGCTTAGTGTGTATCTGTAGAGGGCATGCATGTATGACTGATCTGTGTAGAAGTACGCTTTCTGTCGAAACCAGCGAGGAATGGCTTGCATGAATGAATTTAAATTTATTTTTTCATCAAATTTCAAAATATATTAATTTTATTTATGCAATCTGTATATGCAGAACTACGCTGTTCGTGGAGATGAGCGAGGGGTGGTGCCCGCCCTTGGAGTCTTCGCAGGAGGACTGAGAGGGGGGCAGAGTTAGTTTATAATGACTGATCATGTTTGCAATCATTTTTCCGCACGAAGCATGCATCTTTCCTTGAGAGAGACTCAGCTCCGCAAATGCATGGGCCGGGGGCTTTTGAAAGTGGGGTGAGTGCCGTATACACGCGGGACTGACTTTGTCCGTTAATTGTCCAGCCGCAAGAAACACAAGGCAAAGATTGAACAAAGAAGATCTCATTAAGTCAGGCGAGGACCTACCTCTGTGTTTGTGAACGTACAATTTTCACTCATACCATGCTTCATCGACTGTCTCACCGAACGTGTATGAATCTTTGTCATGAGATCCTCTCCTCTTTTCCTTCCCCCCTTTTGTATTTGTGCAAGAATGTTCGTAGCAAAGAAAGAATGAATGAGAGCCTAAGAGACCAGTGAGATCTTTATAAGACAGAAACAGCATGAAGCAAACAAAAGAAAAAAGAAGAAGAAACGTTATGGTTGGCAGTTTTTTTTCGTCTACCCCTCTCCCTGCACTTTCTGTGAGTGTGTCTGTGACACACTGTATGTGTCTCTTTCTCAAAGGTCCTCTACAAACTGATAAGACATGGAAGTCCTCATTGATCGCATCACATCAGACCGTGCATCAAAAGAAGGTTCAAACAAACACCAAAAGAAGGGAGAAAAATTGATGGACAGAAAGGCAAGTGTCACTGAGCCGACACACCAAAAAACACATAATTTAGTCTCTTCCTACAGTCACAGTTTGAAAGGGTGACGTCAAAAGAAAGAACTTTCGTGTTTGCAAGAGTGATTTCTAATTTTGGGCGATTATTGTGTCGCTCTTTGCATGACTGGTCTTTTGTTGTTGCTCTCCCCTCTGTTCTTGCTTTAAATGTCTCACTACCCCCCCTTCCCTCCTTTGCATGAATAAAAGGGTCTGATTCATTCCACATGCGGATCGGCTGATTTGCCGGTTGCTGTATCATGAATCCTGACTCTGAATGCATCTTAGGAACATGGAAGTGCAAGACAGTGGTGCTGTTATGCGGTGAGTCTCATCGTTTCCATGTTACATACCTTGTCTAGCGGTGTATGCATATATTGACTGAAAGTGAGGCGTACTAGGTGACGCACAGTGGTAAAAAAAAATGTGGAAAGGCATATTATTACTATGATTATTATTATTATTATTATTGTTATTGTTATTATTATTATTAGTAGTAGTAGTAGGATGATTGTTGAAGCTTAATAATATGCCTTAATTAAACAAGCAAAAAGCTATATGTATTATTTATGTTTTATGTAATAGAACGGCTCAGATGGAGAGCAAAACAATCACCGTACATCACCTAGAGTGAAGCACCGTCAAAGATTTCTATATCCTTATATGCATTTATTGACATCATTACATTAAATTGATGTGAGAGCGTACACTCTTTGAGTCAGCCTAGGAGTCAGCACTAAATTTATGCAACGTCCAAGTTCGTTGTTGCGGGCTAGTAACTTAATGAAAGACAGTTTTTTTTGTTAACTCTTGTTGGGAAGTTAATTCATTTTAATAGCTAACCCATGGGCTCACTGGCTGTTCGACATGTTTAATTTTTAGCTATCTGATCGCATGAATAGACTCTGGGATAGTAAACTCTAGAGTAGACTAAATCGGTTTTATAAAAACGAATATAGACTAAATCGGTATACATGCAGCCACCACTCATTTGCGCGCATTACGAGATATGAATTAAGTACTCATTAAAAGAGAATGACCAACTGATGGTCAAACGGAATACAGAGCTAGATCTTCATGATGGTGGAACTACTTCATGAAATAGTCTGTCCGTCAAAGCAGAGTAGAACAAATAGCCGAAAAGCGTTCAATCAGCTAGTGTTGCACGAAGTGAATCGATCTGAACTGGCTGGTGCTGAATGCGCACGGCACAAATCGTATAAAATCGAATGCGCGCGCAGCAATCCTATCCCGGCCAGTACGACGCTTTGGCACTGCGCGGCACGGCCTGCACACTTGGCCCGCCGGGTCCAGAAGCAAGCATGAATACGCGACAGGCTGGTATCCTATACTTCAACTCCCCCCCTCGATTATGTTTCTATGCAAGCTTTGCAAAGAGAAAGAAGCGGAAGCGAAACACCAGGGAAAGATAAAGACAAAGGGAATGAAACAGCCTTTTGGTCTGACTGCCTGAGAGCCAATGAAATCTTTTCTTGCTTTCACTTGCCTGCCAGTGTTGAAGATTGAAGAGCACATATGAAAGGATAGCAGAGAGACAGAGGGCTAGGCATTATAAAAACAAGGTTAAAGAGCTAGGCATCATAAGACTGTCTATCTCCGGCCTGCCTCTTAAGTCTGCTTTTCTTCGGCCTGCCTCTTAGGTCTGGCTGTCTGTTACCTTTCAAAAGATAAGTGCTTCACAACACTGGAAAAGCAACAGGGAAAGAAAGAATCCATGTAGTGGCTGTGCAGAAAGACGGAACAAATCATGCCTTGTATGCTTCTCCATCAAAGAGTTCGATCACATGCACAGTTTGCACTCACTGCCTAACAAGAGAAGACAAACACTGCAAACCTTGCATTCACAACTCAGCAGAGCGTCCTTGTATCCCCCCTTATGCCGGTGTGCATACGGATGGACGTTGACTGGCAGAAGACGTAGAGACGGCCAAACAAAGATGGAAGAATCCCTCCCCAATCCCCCCTTCCAAAGAAATGCTTCCGAAACCTTGCCTCCTCAATAATCCTGGCAAGCAGACAAACAAATTCCAGTAGCGATGGTGCGGCACTCCCAGTTCTTGGCGGCCCCCAAAGCAGGTGCGAGCAGATGGTGCACTGACGGCTCAGTGCAGTCTTGACAGCAACTGGTGGCAGCTGGTAGATGGGCGGCTCATGGCGAAGTGGTGGCGATCATGCTGCTAGAGATCCTTGGACACTTGCTTAAGCTTATTGAGGTGGTTGGAGATGAAAGTCCAAAGAGCGTGAGGGGAGATTGGGGACTCAGTACATCCACAATGGTGTCGGCCGCAAGCAAAGTCCACAAGTGTAACACGGTGTCTCCCAGTGAAAACCTGCTGTCGGAGCAACTGCAGATTCATTCGGTCTCCACTTCTGCTACCAAAGCATTCCACCATTCCAGTTCTGACTGGAACAGGCGGCTTCTAATTCGTAGAAGAGTGGAGGAAAAGGTTGCTGGAGAAAGATATGGAGACGGAAGTGATCGTTGCGGTCATTGACTGACCGAAACGGAACACAACAGAGCGCTGTCAACCGCAAAAGAGAATAACCAACTGATGGTCAAAAGGAATACAAAGCTAGATCTCTATGATGGTGAGACTATTTCATGAAGTAGTTCTACCATCATAGAGATCTAGCTCTGCATTCCGTTTGACCATCATTTGGTTATTCTTTTTTTGGTTGATGGAGGAGCTGTGCATCGATCCTAAGTGTTGATCGTTTATCATTGTATGTCATTGATAGAATGCACTCCAGCTAGATCGTCTTTAAGGGCATACCAAAAAAGGCCTTACAGAAGACGATCGAACCCTTCAATTCAGTCTTCTAGCGTCTTTTAGACAGAAGCTCTGCTTGCGGCTTCCCTGAACTCTTCACACCGACAAGGATACGGGAAGCTTACCGTGGCCCCCGGCCATGGTATCTATTAAGGCCCTTAGCCGCACCTATGGAAGAAAAAAGTCGAATTACCAATAAATCGGGTTACATTTGCCTTTCGGGACCCGCGCTTTCCGGCAACTGTACAGCGCATGCATGGCGACTAGGCATGGCGAACATGCACCTTTTGTCTAACCTTGATGTATCGGTATATATGTAAAAACACACATGGAGGGGAATTGTACGTAGATTCGATCATCTGTGTAGTTTTCAAGGAAGGCGATAAAGCACACCATCTAAGTGAAGCTGTTCTGAATTGCTCTGTTGTTTGACTATGCTACCAAGCTCAGTGACAAGTTAAGACATGCCGCCTTACAGAGTCAGGAGTAAGCCGCACCACGACTGAGTGCGCTTAACAAAGAGGAAAAACGGTTAATTTGATCTGCAAGAACCTCTTTTTGCCCGTCTTCTTTCTCTCTACTTGGCCCTCCTTATCGTTCTTCAGCACCTGGTTTCTCGACTTCCTTCTACCTCCACTTGAGGATTTGGGATGCAAAATATTGTCTATATATAGTGTGTGTTGCTGTAGATGCTGTAGTATTCGCTTTGAAATGTTGTGGAGAGGCTCACCGCATATGGGTCCAGCGCTTGGTGAGTTCAAGACGGAGAGATGTGAACAGAAGCCATTTGGGCCTGTGGATAAAGCTAGGTAAGCAAGTGTGTGAACAGAAGCCGTTTGGGCATGTGGGTGAATGTTTGGGCGTGCGGGTGCATGGAGAAAGAGGGGCATGGAAAGGAAGTATGTGTAGTAACAGAATCCGCTTAGGCCTGCAGGTGGATGAATGAAGAGAAACGAAGAGAGCGAGCGTGTTTATAAGTATGTATGAGTTTGTGAACAGAAGCCGTTTGGGCGTGCGGGCGAGATAAGGAGAACAAGTGTGTGAACAGAAGCCGCTTGGGCCCGTGGATAAATAAAGAGAGATCAATTGTGTGTCATTGAAGAAAAGCCGCTTGGGCCACTGGTTAGGCCTGTGGATGAATGAAGAGAGATCAAGTGTGTGAACAGAAACATACAGAAGCCGTTTGGGCCTATGGATGAGTGAAGAGAGACAAGGAGAACGAGTGTGTGAACAGAAGCCATTTAGACGTGTGGGTAAATGAAGGGAGACAAGGAGATACAAAGAGAGCGAGTGTATGAACAGAAGCCACTTGGGTGTATGGGTGAATGAAGGGAGACAAGCATATACAAGGAGAGCGAATGTGTGAACAGAAGCCGCTTGGGCATGTAGGTGAATGAAAGGAGACAAGGAGATATAAGGAGAGCGAGTGTGTGAACAGATTTTGAAGCCGTTTGGGCGTGCAGGCGAAGAAAGAGAGACAAGGAGAACGAGTGTGTGAACAAAAGCTAGGAACAGGAGCTGTTTGGGCCCGTGGATGAATGAAAAAGGATCAATTATATGTCATTGAATAAAAGCCGCTCGGGCCTATGGCTAGGCCTGTGGATGAATGAAAAGATATCAAGTGCGTAAACAGAAGCCGCTTGGGCCTGCTGATGAATTAAGAGAGACAAGGAGAGTGAGTGTGTGAACAGAAGCCGTTTGGGCATGTGAGTGAATGAAGAGAGACAAGGAGATACAAGGAGAGCGAGTATGTGAACAGAAGCCGGTTAGGTGTGCGGGCAAAGAAAGAGAGACAAAGAGAAGGGGTGTGTGAACAAAAGCTAGGAACAGGAGCCGTTTGGGCCCGTGGATGAATGAAGAGGAATCAATTATATGTCATTGAACAAAAGCCGGTCGGGTCTATGGCTAGGCCTGCTGATAAATGAAGAGATATCAAGTGCGTGAACAGAAGCCACTTAGGCCTGCTGATAAATTAAGAAAGACAGAGAGAGTGAGTGTGTGAACAGAAGCCGTTTGGGCATGTGGGTAAATGAAGAGAGACAAAGAGATACAAGGAGAGCGAGTGTATGAACAGAAGCCGGTTGGGTGTGCGGGTGAAGAAAGAGAGACAAGGAGAACGAGTGTGTGAACAGAAGCTAGGAACAAGAGCCGTTTGGGCCCGTGGATAAATGGAGAGGGATCAATTGTATGTCATTGAATAAAAGCTGCTTAGGCCTATGGCTAGGCCTGCGGATGAATGAAGAGATATCAAGTGCGTGAACAGAAGCCACTTAGGCCTGCTGATGAAATTCAATTAAGAGAGACAGGGAGAGTGAGTGTATGAACAGAAGCCGTTTGGGCGTGTGGGTGAATGAAGAGAGACAAGGAGATACAAGGAGAGCAAGTGTATGAACAAAAGCCACTTAGGCCTCATACAGTGAATCAATGAAGAATAATGAAGAGAGACATGGAGAGCAAGTGTGTAAATAGAAGCCGTTTGGGGCGTTACGATGGTGTGGGTGCATAAACAGAGATAGGGAAAGCGAGTGTATGAACTGGTGTGATTGGGCTAGGTGAACAGGAACCGGTTGGGCGTGTAAATGAATGAAGAGGGACAAGGACTCGGAGAAGCATGCTAGGGTCTGACACTCTTAATGTAGATGCTAGGTTTCAGCAGTGGTTTTTATGCCTAAAACCATGTAAAAAACTCAAAAATCTATATTTATAGATTAATCTAAAGCTTAACTAATCCTAAAAACTTAAAATCTGATGATTTTAGAGTGGTTTTCTTTGGTTTATAGTTGGTTACCCTCCCTTTTATAGCATTTTGCCAGTCCTGGTTTTTATCAGTTTTGGAACCATAAGATTTACCACTGAAACCATACAAAAACCAACTTAAAAAACCGGCCTCAAAAACCTCCCGAAGGCATGGGACTCCGGGGAGACTTGCTGTCTGATTTTTGATGAGAAGATTGCTGCAGCAGTTGAGAAGGGAAGAGAGAGAGCATGGGAATTGATCGGAAAGGTTGATTCCAAAATTTATGCAGACTTCAGAGACAAAGTCAAGTGGGGGGGGCAGAGAACTGGTGGGAGAAAATCGCTCACCAAGCAGACCCTTCTCGACTTCAAGTGGGAGAGCGTGGTGAAGGTCTCTCACTACGCCTCGCAAGAGCTGATTGATGACAACGAGACAGAGATAGTTGACACAGAAGGGGGGGATAAGATTGCTGACGATACAGCATAGGCAACTGCAGACGAGCTCCTCGAACAAGAGGGCGATATGCTCAGAGCGGAGATGGATCTTCTCAGTTCGACTCCCTGTGAGGGAAATGGGCAGGGAAAGGGAAAGGACGGCCGTGTTCGCGTGATGCAACCGGTCTCTGGAAACGAAATGCTTCTCTCGTCTGCGTGTGCTTATTTGCAGGACGAAAAACTGTCTAGTCAACGTCAGGATAGAATCATACGTGCCCCCCGTTTCAAGTATGCACGACCTCAGAAAGGCGAGTATTCGATTAGGCTGGGCGACATTGTTGGTTGTCAGTTCATAGACAATCGTGATTCCGTTGAATGGTATATCGCAAAAGTGATTAACATTGTGAATCCTAAAGACAAGCATCCAGCAAGAAAGAGAGGAAGAAGCATGGGTTTGTCTCGCGTTGCTCATACTAACGACAACGCTCACCTTGAATTGAGGGTTATTTCGTACAAGAGAGCAAGAGAAGAGGACGCAGAGGGGGAAGTGACAAAATTTGTGCCGTATATCGCACGTGCAACTACAACTGCTCAAATTGATCACATTGCTCTGTCTGCTGTATTCTTTTATCTTCATTCAAGCACCCAAGTCTACGGTCGTTTGACGGTTGACAATGAAGAGCTTGCCAGGTTGTAGACACGGTTTCAAGAAATTTTGGAGAAGGACGAAGAAGAAGACGGCCCAGGAGAGGATGAATGATCTTTCGGTTGATTCAATTCAACTCAAAGATGCATTTGACTCCTGTTTTCATATGGTTTTACATGGTTTTAGTTGGTTCCTCCCGGTTTCCTATGCTGGTTCCAAAACCGGCCTCTTCGCTCTTCTAGAACTTTAACTAGCAGATTATACTAAAACCGGAAAAACCGGCCTAGAACCAATGAAATCTAAGCTTTAAACTATTCTGTTCTGGTTCTTTTGATGAGATTTATTCAAAAATACAACTTTTAGATGTCTAGTAATAGTCGTTAATCTTAGGGTACCCTTAAAAAAAAGTTTTTTTTTAATTATATAGTAGAAGTGTCAGACCCTAGCAAGCATGTCAGCAGAAGATATTTGTATGGGCGTGTGGGTACCTGACGCAACGCGGCGGCGGATCATACAGATGTGCATGGACCAATTAGAACCCGCTACCAGACCTTAACCGGCTTAAAAATTTTGAGGGGAAAAGGAACAGCCCTCTGTTCTCTTTTCCCTCCTGGACTCAAACCAATGACCCTAGAAGACGTTAGTTCGCCTCTCTAGACTCTCTCTAGCTGCTTGGTGTAGAAAAAACGACTCCCAGACTCATAGGGAGTCCAAAGAATGGACGTCTGAGGTCTGACACCTGAAGAGGCCAGAGTGGCCTTCCTGGACTCAGAAGTTCAGAAAGGGCTGTGGTACATCAATGATGATAAAATGCATACCAACACGCTCCATCTGGTCCAGGTAACTTAGTTCCAACAGGGGATAAGGAATGGTTGATGCACTGTGGACTTCAACTGACAAGTCTGCTCATAAACAGAAAGATACACTCCAGATGGCGCCCTATGTCAAATTGCCGGAAGGGCTTTTTCCTTCTTGAGCACTTTAAACCTGCAGCCATCGTACAAAGGTACTGCCCAACACTTATATGCTCTTGTTTGGAGGGAAAGAGCAGGACAGAACCACTTGCCGGGGGAGCTGGAGGTCGATTAATACCCGTGAGATGCCAATTCTCCACAACAGGAACACAAAACAATCTCGCCTTCCCACAACCAGCAGACTCACCAGGAACCTATCCTACTGGCCTGGGAGGATAACAACAGACACAGGGCATTGGGCAAAATTGCTGGGGATCGATTCTGCGGCCTCCTGGTAGAAAGAAGGAATGTTGCTTTGGAGGCCTGGAAGGTACTTTCCTGACTAGTCCAGACTGGAGCTGCCAAACACGCCAAAGCAGATCAACTGCGCCACAAGACTTCACCCCGACACAGAGGCAAGCTGTCTAGTACTAGGGGAGCGGAATTATGCCAGTTTGACCATCGGTACTGCTCTACACAACAAGGTAGACAGGAAGAGACAAGAGGATGAAATGACCCTTCTCTGTGTGTTGGTGTGCTTTTTGAGCATTCTGAGCACAATTTCGGGATTTTGAGAGTGCATGGCCCCGGAAAGTTTTGGCCCAAATTCTTGCACCAACGCACTCAGCGGCCTCTGGGGACCAATTTGATACCTTTCTGGGCCCTGGGCGCCGCCGGAATCGCACGGACCGGCTTAACCGGCTCAAAAATTTCAGACCCTTCTAATTGGTCCATGCACATCTGTATAACCACCTTCCGCGTTGCGGAATGAATAGAGACAGCCTGTCACTAAGAAAGAATGAGACTCAGTATGTAAACAGAACTTCAAGCCGCTAGGGCCTGTGAGTAAATAGAAATAAACGAAGAGAGACAGAGAGAGCGAGTGTGTGAACAAAAGCCGTTTGGGCATGTGGATGTGAGACTATTAATGGAAGCCGTTAACTTTGGGCATATGGGTGAGTGATCGAAAACAGACATGGAAAATGAGGGAGTAAGTGAGTGAGCAAGTGAGACAGTGAGTGAGTGAATTAGTGAGGAAAACAAGAATGACTCAGTAAGTCAGTGACTAAGTATGTTGGTGAGTGAGTAAGTGAGCATAATCAACTACAGCAACTAATACAACAAGCGTAGCAAGCGTATAGTTTGAGACTTGTATAATGTTGTGTTCAAACATTTTATGGACTAGCTCACAGTCTCAGTCACAGCTACATGATTTAAAAGAGCAAGTTGATAATAGAAGGCGTATATAATGTTTGGCTATTACATATGTTACTATGCTACTACTAGAATGGCCAAAATATAAATGAAAGTAAATAAAAGAAACATTACAGCATGTGTGTCTGTATGTAAAAGACTTATATATTGACGCCGTAAATAAAAAATAAAAATGTAAGTAGATTTAAGCGGGGAGCACTGTGATTTTTTTTTTTTTATAAACAAAAATAAGGTGTTAAGAATTTCTCAGTAATGTATTGCTATGGTTACAATTTCATTTTCTCTTTCACATTTATTCACGTTAACACCATGTGTTAGCGAAGTCTTTGTGTTACGGACCTTTAGACCTAGGCCCGATTTGGTCCTTAGAGTAATACAGAGAATTAATAGCATTAAATACACACTGTAATACAAAGGCATGCACGTCTGTATCTCAGCCTTTGCAATACAGTACAATACAGATTGATTGAGCCTATTAGAAGGACCGAGTCTTTCCTGATCGATAGAGAAGGCTCTTGTATGTCTGACAGATTCTCTGTATGTAGAACTTATGTGTGTGAGTTAATTCCTAAGTTTTAGAGAGCTTAAACTAGAATATTGGTCAGCAGAGCTTCTGGTTGCAACCGAGGAAAACAAAATTCCCACAAGGAGCGGGTCGGGGTACAGGCTGTCAGAGGTGGGGGAGAGTTCTCCACCATCGATCCCCTCTGTGCATCCTTGGGCAGAATCTCCCGACTTCAGTTCTGTTCCGTCTGTCGGCTCTCTGTTCTCGCCCACCCGCAGTATCCGAGATTCCTCCAGCGAATTAGACTCAGTCTCATCCGATCCAGATTCTGAGCTACAGCAACAGCAAGCAGACATGGGGGATGCAGTCAGATTTGACAAGCTCGAACAAATTGGGAAGGTCAAGCGAGTGACTACGGTCTTTATCCCAGGAAAAACAAACGGACAGGTCTGGTATGCCACCTTTAAGGCAAAGGCAGATGCGGGAAACCTAAATGTGAACGAGAAGAAACTGTTGCTGATACTAGGTCACTTTGAAGATCCTGACCTTATCTTGTGGTGGAATGAAAACTCCGCTTCCGCCACAACTTCAGACGAGGTTGACACCTTGTTCCTGGAAGCGCATGGAAGCACCGGTGTGACACAGGCGCACGCCGTCTACGGCATGGCTGACGTGCGGCTGAACCTCGGAGACGACTATGACGCATTCGTTGAACGCTTCGTCGACGTCTATATCCAGGCAAATCCAAACAGAAGAAGGAACGACAGAATCAGTTCCTTTATCAACGCGCTTTATCCCGAGCTGAAAGAAGAGCTGGAGATAGAACAGATCTACACCAATTGGGACCAATTGAAGAGGAGAGTCGGGTACCTCCATGCCAAGCAACAGAAGAAAGCAGGGGCTCGAATTGCGGGGATGCAACAGAGAGACGAGAGACTCTGAGATGAACTAGTGGAGTTGCGGAAACGTCTCGATCAGCAAGCTGCTCAGATCGCGGCTCTGAGAGGTCGCGGCCATGGCCGTGGGGGATTTACCGACCGGGGGCGCGGTCGCAGTAGGGGTGGCTTCGGCTATCACCCCGTCTACCCGTCTCCTATGCACGGAGGCTATGCATTTGGCATGTACGGTCAAGGTGGCTTCAATAGCCACTTCAGAGGGGGACATGGAGGCATGAGAGGAAGAGGAGGCCACTACCAACAGTATGGAGGCAACAACGGTTTCAACAACGGTCCCCCCCGTTGTTACACTTGCAACCAGCCTGGCCACAAGGCCTTCAATTGTCCTGGGCAGGGAAACGACCCAGGTGGATTGGCGTAGAGGTTCCCCAGTCCACCCAGCAGTTTGCGAAGCCTCGTCCTCTCCCGATTCCCCCGTGTGTGCGTGTAGAAACGAAACATGTAGACTGTGAGCGAGAGGACGACAATAAGAGAGGAAGAGTCCCAAAGTCGCAGGTTTCTCAGTCGCCTGTGTCCTTCCCTTCTCCGGCAGAGCATGTAGACAGACAGACCGACTTTGAACAAGCGAATTCGGAGAAAATGGAGGCAGAGATGGCAGCAGTAAAGGTAGGTCCCAGGCCTTTTATGACAATGTTGCTGTTTGGTAAGCCTGTGTCTGTCCTTATTGACACAGGAGCGGAAACTTCGTTCATTGATGTGAATACGACCTTGCATGCTGATGCAGATGTCGACAGGCCCGCGGTGGGTCTGTCCGCAGTGGGACAGACGGGCGTGTCGGTGGTGGGGGAGATTATGGCTAAGTTTTCTCACCCTTCCCTGCCGAAGAAAGCATTCCCACACCGCCTGACCATCACAGAAGATTCGGGGTACAAAGCAGTCTTGGGGCAAGACTTTTTGAAGCTGTTGGACCCAGTAGTACAGTACCACTACCGTGAAGACCGTCTGGACGTTGCGGACCTCCCCTCCTTCGAGGTCTGGTACGAGGATGGGAGGAAACCGATGCGTGTCTCCGCCTTCACACGCACGAAAGTCCCCAAAAGAGCGAGGGCTCTTGTACGGGTGCAGGTTGAGGGGACGGAAGGGGAGGAGACGGTTATTTTGAGAAAGAATTACCCAAGGGGGTTTCCGGGATTTGCCATCCCAGATTAAGTAGTAGACGTCAAAGCTGGAGTCGCCACAGTAGAAGTCATGAACATCGCCACTAACCTCATCCGTCTAGGACCAAATTCACCCCTGACTTTTGCAGAGCCGTTCTCTCGTGTGTCATCCATCGCAGCAGTCACCGCCAACGCTCCCGCCTCTGCTTATACACAGCAACCACCGATTCCCAAGAAAGAAGACTCGCCTGTCCTTCTCCCTCCCTCACAGAAGCTTCCGCCCGTGGATCTCTCTCACCTCTTATGCGAGTTGAGAGAGAGATACGAGGGGGTCCTCCAAGAATATTTTGATCTCTGGTCTCGCTCTCGTTTCAACATTGGAGAGCTGAGAGTGGATGGAAAGCCTTTCGAGGTGACCATTCCTACTGGAGATTCCCCTCCCATTCGCTGGAACCAAGACAGAATCCCGTATCACCAGAGAGAGCATGTGAAGGAGGAGTTGGAAGAGATGGAAGAAGGGGGAGTGATTCGTCCCTCCACTTCCCCATGGGCCGCCCCAGTCGTTCTAATCAAGAAACCAGATGGGACGACCCGTTTTTGTCTAGATTTCCAAAAACTGAATCAAGCCACCAAGAGAGATCTTTCTCCCCTCCCCTGAATTCAAGAGACACTCGACCACCTTGCAGGAGCCAAGGTGTTCTCAGCACTTGATTACACCTCCGGCTTCCAGCAACTCCACATGCACCCCGACCACGCAGAGAAAACCGCCTTCGTCACTCCGTTCGGACTTTACGAATTCACCAAGATGCCCTTTGGGTTGGTGAATGCCCCTTCTATTTTTCAGAGAGCCATGAATTTAGTTCTTGCAGGTCTGTCCAGAGACCTCGCTCTCGTTTATGTTGATGACATCATCATCTTTAGCCGATCTCATGACGAGCACATCCAGGACTTGAGGGAGGTTTTGGGTTTGGTGAGGAAAGCAAATTTGAAGCTCAAACTTGAGAAGGCACAGATTGCCATGACAGAGGTGGAGTATTTGGGATATACAGTGTCAGAGAAGGGGGTGCGACCGAGCAAAAAGAATATCCGAAAGATTCTGCAGTGGGAGCCACCGCAGGACAGGAAGGAGCTCCGCTCTTTTCTGTATCTGTGCTCCTACTACCGTCATTTTATTGCAGGTTTTGCTCGTCTCTCCTTCCCTCTCTTTCAGATGTTACTTCCTGCAGATGAGCAAGGCAGACCGGTCCCGTTTGTTTGGAATGGAGAAAGAGAGGAAATTTTTGGGGAATTGAAAGAGAGGCTGACGACCCCTCCGATTCTCGGCTTCCCAGACATGAGCCTGCCGTTCAGGGTGAAACCGGACGCATGTGAAGTGTCTGTAGGAGGCGTGCTCACGCAGATGCAGAGGGGAAGGGAAGTGGTAATTGCATACATCAGTAGGGGGTTAAGTACGGCAGAGAAAAATTACAGCCCCACCGAGAGGGAAGCCTTGGGGGCTGTCTACTGCTGCAAGCAGTGGAGGCACTACCTGTTTGGGGGGGCAGCATATGTGATCATGGATCATAAACCGAACTTAGCGATGTCCGACCGTAAAATAACGAACAAAAGGGTGCACAACTGGGCATTGGAGTTGCGGGAGTACGGGCTGACGTTTGTTCACAAGGCGGGGAAGGAACATGTGGACGCAGACACCGTTTCACGACAGCCACAGCCTCCCCCGTCTCTTCCCGTCTCCGTAAACAGCGGGGTCCCTTTGTGCCGTCACTGTAATCAGCCTGCTGATGGTAGCAAGGAGATCCGATCTGGCATGGCTGCCGCCCTAGCAGGTGTGCAGGCAGGTGTGTCCCCTTTGCAGGTGGAGAGGGGCTTTCTGGACCGTGTGAGGAAGGAGTTACCGAGAGACCCCTTGTTGAAAGATCATTTCAAATACTTTGCAGAGGGGGTATTGCCTCGGGAGGCAAAAAAGGCGAAACAAATTTTGTTGGAGGAAAGTGCGTTTGAAGAGAGAGGAGGTTTGTTATACAGGTACGAAAGAAGGGGGATAGAAAGGAAAGAACAGTTAGTGGTGCCTGAGGTGTGCAGAAAGACGGTTTTAGTGATGAATCACGATCATCAGTTGGGGGGACACCCAGGGGCAAATCGGCTGACAGAGAAGACTCTCCTGCACTTCTGGTGGCCAGGTTTGAGAGCAGACGCGAGAGAGTGGGTCGCTTCCTGCCGAGAATGCAGGGAGAGGCTCAAGCCAAAAGCAAAGAGAGCACCCCAGACTGTGCCCGTGCCTCCCCGTCCTTGGCACACGCTCGGCATTGATATGTCAGGGCCCTTTCCTACAAGCAGGAGGAGGAACAGATTTGTGCTCGTTGTGACAGACCATTTTGGAAAGGATGTGGAGACGTTTGCCCGCCCTGAGCTGCCCGCTCATGTCGTAGCACAGATTCTGGTCGATGAGATTTTCTGCAGGCATGGTCCCTTTGAGGTTCTCCTCTCAGATAGGGAAACGAATTTCCTGGTAGAGATCGTGAGTGAGGTATTGAAGATTTTAAGAGTGAGGAGGAAAATAACAGCAGGGTACCACCCTCAGTGCGCAGGACTGACAGAAAGATACAATCAGACGTGGGAGCAAGGGGTTGGAAAGCAGTTGAGAGCAGAGAACGAGCTTGATTGGGATCTGTATTTGCAGCCTTTCAATTTTTTATACCGGATGACCCCGCATTCCGAGACTGGATTGACCCCATTCCAGTTGACCCATGGGTATGAGCCAACCCATATGCTGCAAGTAGAGCCTATCTCGTCAGAGACCCGTTCCCCTCCAGTGGTTTACAACGACTACTACAGCGTGATCCGTCAGAACAGGTTAGAGTTGATTGAGACGGCACAAGCCAGGATGGAGAAATCGAGGCAAGAGAGAGAGTGGAAGAACCCGCCCCCTTGGAAGAGCAAATTCAGAGTGGGGGATCAGGTGTTGGTGCGAAAGCCTGTCAATCCGCTCACAGGCAGAGTGGATGGAGGAAAGTTTACAGAAAAGTTGGAAGGGATTTATCTGGTTGTTTCCCTTCCGGATGGATGGCCCCACAACGCTGTTGTCAGGCAGTTGGGGGGAGGAAAGAGCATGACGATCTCCACAGACAGATTAGAGTTATGGAGGATGGCAAAGGAAGTGAGAGAGGAGATGAAGGAGAGAAGGAGAGAGGAGAGAGAAATAGAGGAAGGGAAAGAGAAAAGCAAGAGAGCGGCGTCAGAGTCTGCATCGGATATGATTGACGAGCTTAGCCTTGGAGAAGAGTGGCCGAGAGACAAGAAACCAGAGAGAGGGGAAGCGCTTCCCGAGTCAATGCAGGAAGAGAAGAGAAGAAAGAGAATGAGGGCAGTTGAGGTGAAGTGGGGTAGAGAGAAGGATGGAAAGACGCATTACAGAGTTCTCTACAATGATGGTTCGTTTTTGTGGCTGCCAGAGGATGAAGTGGGAAAGCTTGAGTTGGTGAATGAATTCGAAAGGAGTAAAGAAAGGATTTTACGTAGACGTGAAGACTGACTGTCCGATCCTTCGTTCATGCATTCGAACGTTTTCTTTCCTTTTTCCATGCCCTTCCCGCCCGATCTTTTCACATATGTCGGCAGCGATCTGCAGCTTGTTGCTTGGTTTCTTTGGCTGCTGGGAGTGCCGGTGCAGATCAGAGTCATTGAGAGAAGTGAAGCAATAAATTGTGCGGAACGCACAATCTTATGCGGGGTGTGGTTGTTACGGACCTTTAGACCTAGGCCCGATTTGGTCCTTAGAGTAATACAGAGAATTAATAGCATTAAATACACACTGTAATACAAAGGCATGCACGTCTGTATCTCAGCCTTTGCAATACAGTACAATACAGATTGATTGAGCCTATTAGAAGGACCGAGTCTTTCCTGATCGATAGAGAAAGCTCTTGTGTGTCTGACAAATTCTCTGTATGTAGAACTTGTGTGTGTGAGTTGATTCCTAAGTTCTACAGAGCTTAAACTAGAACATCTTGTATGTCATTAATTTTCTTATTAGCAAACGTATCTAATAGCAGAGCTCTTCTTATTTCTTCTTCTCAACCGTCTTGCAGCCCGTCCAGTTGTCTCCGGCCCTCTACAGCATTTATAGATACCGCGACTACGCCTTTGCGCAGCCAATAACTGTGATTAAGGGTTTTGTCATGCACCATATATTAATATGGGAAGGGGAACCTGTTGCATGCATGTACCACGATCATGGACGCACCTCTCAGTGCTCTCACCATGCTCTCACCCTATCTCACCCCTGGGGGCCACGGCATGTCCCGTAGGGACATTACAATCTCTTCTACTCAAACACAAGTGCCAATAAAAGTCGTACTTTCCGCCTGCCAGTCAGCCATATATCAGTCAGCTATATCGGGAGAGAGCGCGGCGCCGCGTGGCGCGAAGTTCCCCGCGCGCGCCCCGCCCACATGCGAGCTATAGTCTGACAATAGCAGAGATGTGTGCATGGAGATTGTGTGGAGTCACCAGCTTTTCGGACAATTCATGACTCTTTCATGCCGGATCCAACGGCTGCCAGTGATCGAAGCATTAGTTAAAGACTCGACACACTTCGTTTGACTTAATTCTCCGCTAAACTTGTTCTTCTTCCTATGGTTGTGCAGCGACGTTTTTGCCTTCTCCTCTATTTTTCTTCGTGCCGTCTCTGGTCTTCAGAAAGATTCTTTTCTCATCTTTCCTGTCGGCAGTTCTCGCCTCGTTTACCTTCTGGCAGACTTTTGCTCGCTCTTGTCGGAAGCTTACAGAGACAGAGGAAGTTATTTCAAGGATGCAAGGTAAGAAAGACGACCGGTAGGGCACAACTGGGGCTTGTCTACTTTGAAAATGACTGTCACGCCGTCCTTCGTCTGTTCGTCTGCTTGTTTCCAGCAGGAATAGAAAACCTGGGTGAAGACGTTACGTTCGGCAGGGCCTTGGAACCTTCACAAGAGGCGTTACTCTGGAAGCTTTTGCAGAACGTTCGGCCGACTTCAGCGGTACGTGATGACGTTTGTGAGTTTCCGCTCTGCTGCAGGCTGTGGCTTTGTTTACCTGCCGTCTCTTTCGATTTCGATCATTGTCCCCATCTACCCGCAAATGATTCGTTTTGCCCTGTATCATCTCTCTTCTGGCCACACGTGCAGGTGGTCTCAGAGATGGCATCCTGTCCGGACGGTTACGGGATGGCGTGGTTCTGCTTGTCTGTTCTCAAAAAGGTATATGTATGTGTGTGCATGCATGGAATGACCGAGGGCGTCAGTTTTCGCAACATCAAGAGGTTTTCAATGAACACCGGCCAACTGCGTTTCCTTTCAGGCCAATCGATCGGAATGACGCCTCTGGTCACCTTAGCTGGCTCTGTCTTTTTCTCTCTCTGAGATTCTCTCTTTCTCCTGGTCACGCCTTCAATCCCTGAAAGCTTGCTGAACCGCGGTGTGGTGACCTTCTTCAGTACTGGTATCCGCGTTTCTCGCTCTTCCTTTGGATGCGTTGTTTGCTTCACTGTGTGTTTTGCAGGGAAAAGTGCAGGGGGTGCCCCTTAAGTTTCTGGACTTATCTGGTCAGTGCATCACCGCGCAGAATGGTCACGTTGAGATGAAGTGAGGCCTTTCCTGCGTTGTTGCCGGTCTCGATTTTGGACTTGGATTATATGGACCTCTCCACTGGATGACTAGTCGTGGTTGCCTCTGTGTGGTCATGGGGCAGGTGCAAACACCCTAGCTGCCTGATAGACGGAGGGTGCCTTAATTGCGTTGCGTTGAATGGATTGCAGATTGCATCGATCTCTCCCCTCGGAAGATCTTCTTCCTTCTAAATCAACTCCCAAAATCTGTGGAGGGATTGACTCTCGGTGGGTTGGTGGCGATTGAGAGGAAGTACGGATATGTGAAGTCGGTTTTTTTGCGGTTTTCCCGGTTGTTTTCTCTTCTCGGTGTTGGCTCCTGAGAGTTTGGTTTGTTTGGTTTCTCGTGTGTTTCACTGTCTTCTCAAAGTCTGGATTTGTGGCTATAGGGGCGAACCCAAATGGTACGGGAGGGTGAGGCGAAATTTTGGAGTTGGCTCGGCTCTTCATTCCTTCCCTTCCCTCCTCGTCTACGTATTCGGGTTCTCTGCCCACGTTGTCTGATCCGGCGTGTTGTTCTTTTGCGTTTGGTTTTTTTTTCTTCTTTATCTCTTGTGCTGTCGGTCTGTCCTCTCTATCTGTCGCACGCCCACATACTCTGTGTCATGCTCTGTCTGACTGTGCCTGTCTCTCTCTCTGTCTTTCTCTCTGTCTGTCCGCCTCTCTCTTGTTTTTTACCTGCATGTCTCTCTCTGTCTCTGTCTCTTTGTCCGTTGAGCGTGCAGCACATGAATGAGGGTGTATTTGCTCTGTCTATCACTCCCTCACTCACTGATTCACTAACTAACTCACCCAGCCAGGTTCTTCGTATGAATCAGACGTGCGTGTGTGCATGCAACTGTATGCATGCAGGGACTTCTGCGGTGGGCCCGGCGCTTTCTCTCCTTCGGCGCTTCCTGGAGGGGGTTGGCAGTCCGGGGGAACAGGGGAATGACGGGCCGTCTCTGCAGAGATTGAGCCTTGCAAGTCAGCCAGCCAGGAGTGCTCCCTCCCTCCCCGTGTCTTTGGCACTTTTTTCTTTCAGGTTCTCCATCCCGACTGGAACAAAGAATTCGTTTGTCGGTCGAAAAGATTGCATGCAGCTGTCGGGGACGAGTACAGAGAGGGAGGCACTGAATTCGTTTACACAGAAAGAACGAAAAAATAAAAGGACAACCGATGTCGTCAAAAAAAAGAAAGGAAGGACGGAAGCCTGTATGCCTGCTGTGTCTTTGAAGCCCTTCGCCCTGCCTGCCTGCCAGCCTGAGTAGCATGAAATGGAGTCATTTATGGTCGCCGGCTTTCGTGTTTTGGCAGGTTGGGCTGCGAGAAAGAGACCAGGCAGGCAGGGAGGAAAGAAGTGCAGAGATGCTGTCGCTTCTGATTTCCTTCTCCCCACCTCTCCCCTGTCCCCCCTTCCTGAATGAATGAATGCATGAATGAATGAACGAATGTGGATCCTTCCTTCCTTTATTCCGTTCAACCACCGATTTATTAATTTACTTATTCACCGATCAGATTGCCTCGTCGGCCCTCTGGAGGCCTGCGTCATTTTTTCGGTCTTGCCCGCTTCTATTGTACACCTGAACCTGACTGGTCAGTCAGTCACTTCGTGCCACCAACTTTGTTTTGTCTTTGGCTTTTCGGTTTGCTTGCAACACTGTGAAAGACTTACTTGACCTATCCCGTCTCTTTCAATCCCTCAAGACACTGACACTGGGGGATGGGGATCCGGCGCGGGCCGGGAGGTTGCATGGTACTCTTCCTTCATCCTTGCGCCGACAAAAAAAGTGCAACTCCCCAAGGGGTTCACTCGATGATTCGCTCATCGATGCAATTTACTTACCTCCCGAGAGACTCAGAAGGCGCTGAGAAGAAAAAGGAACACGCGTTTTGTGTGTATCGTTTTTGACTTTCGAGAGAAGATTCCTAAACCGAGTCGTCCTTTTCCTTTCTCTCTGCCCACTTGATTCCTTCCCTCTGCGTGCCTCCTCTTTCTTGTCTTCTTCGCGTCAGGCAACCCTCTCGGTACAGAAGGATTCAGGGCACTGGCCAAGTGGATCAGTGATGGGAAGGCGGCGTCCCTCGTTCATCTGGACCTCGAGGGGACAGGACTGAATGATGAATACCTGGGCATGCTCTGTGGGGCGGTGGAGGGGAAGTCTCTGAAACTGGAGACGCTGAATTTGGGCCTCAATGGGTTACAGGTGGGGGGCGTGGAGAGGCTGTGCTCGGTTTTGTGTGCCGCTTCTCTTCCAGAAATCCGTGTGCTGATACTGAAGGAATGCGGTTTGTTAGACGAGGCAATAGGGCGCCTCGCTGATTGTTTGGGAAGGGGGGTGGTGCGAAACCTAGAGACCCTAGAACTAGGGGGTAACGATCGTTGCTTAGGTCATTGTCTGGGCCGATTGGGGAGATCCCTTCGCAAAGATGCCGTTCCTCATTTGAGGAAATTGGGGCTGGAGGGAATAAAGCAACTAGGGGCCGTAGATATTGGGCAGGCTGTGAGAGATTTCCTTGATGCGCTGAGTGCCTCTGAGTGCCCCCCCCACCTTCGCGTTCAGCTGCCCCATTTGGTGTTGACTTCTGACCTGCTCAGTGAAAAGGAAGTCCGGGCTCTCGGCGCTGGCAAGCACCCATCCCTTGACACACTGAGGCTGGAGGTTCAAGGTGAAAAGCTGCAAATGTTTTTTGAGGAGATGGTTGGAGCCACCGGACCTTTGCACTATAAAGAGATGTATCTGTTCTTGTTCCCAGATTCAGAAGAAGAAGACGAGAATGCAAAGGGGGGGCTGAAGTTGATGGGGGAAGCGATTCAGATGGGGCGTCTGAGCGTTGTCCGACAATTGTGTGTTGATGTCGTGGGGGAATCTGAAGGGGAAGCGAAGACTGCATTCTGTACAGCACTGGGTGTTGTGAAGTTGCCGCATCTTTCAACCTTGCTGCTAAGTGGCATGCTGACAGACGCAGCAGGGACTCCGTTTGCGCAAGTGATTCGTGAGGGCAATCTATCAGGTCTCCGCATTCTCGGTCTGAATGGGAATGAGGTCACGGGGGGGAAAATGGAGACGGTGATGCGGGCAGTGGTGGAGAGTGAGGAGGGAATGCCTCTTCTGTCGGTTCTTGATTTGTCAGACACGAGAGCGGGGGAGGGGGGGTCGCTGGGTCCGTTCCTTATGTCTGAAAAGCTGGGGGGCCTGTCCGAATTAGACTTGTGTGACTCCCATTTGACTGATGAAGCCCTGAGAGGGCTGACTGATGCCGTCAGAGCGGGTTCTTTGGTGAAGTTCTGTTCGTTGAATTTTCGCAGAAATTCGGATGTCTCAAAAGAGGCATGGGGGGAGCTGGTGCAGGCAATCGTGGGGAGGGAGGAGGGGCTGCCTAAGCTTGTTTCTTTAGATGTGTCAGACACAACCGCTATAGAAGCGGGGGGGGTGATAGCAGCTGCTCTGGGATCGGGCAAACTCCCTTCTCTCACTGATTTGTATCCCCGATGGTTCTATATTGATGATGATGAAGTGGAGGGGTTGGGGGGTGCCATCAGGGCAGCACGATTCCCCCCTCACGTGGGCCATATAAGTTTCTATCTTGATGACGAGGCAAACATCAACGTTGACGGGTTGATTACAGCCATTGCAGAGAGTGAGAAGGGGCTTCCCGCATGTGTGCGGTCCCTCGATTTGAGTGGGGGGCGAGTGGGGGAAGAGGCACTGGCTTTACTTGCTGCCAGTGGGGGGGAAGGGGTGGGGAAGCTTTCGGATTTGGGCTCTCTGGACCTTTCGAGTTGCCAGATTGACGATGGCATGCTTAGGCAGTGGGGGGAAGTTTTCTCCGCACATCGGTGCCCCAAGCTGGAAACAATCAATTTAATGGACAACAGGATTAGCGTTGACGGAGTCTCGGCTTTTTTTGACGTTCTTGCCCCCCAGTCTCTCCCACAGCTGGAGCGTTTGAATTTGCACGGACAGGAAGGTATGGAGGGAGTGGAGCAGCAGAGAAATTTCGGTTCCGCTGTCGAAGCTCTGAGGCATGCGGCGCACCGAGAAGGAAAGCTGCAGATGTGGACGCAGGCGATAGAATTCATTGAAGCAGAACCAGAAACAGAATAAGTGAGAAAAAAAATAGGCAGTCATATGCAGTCATGGTGGCGGCTAGGCCGGATGGCAGAATGATGGCGGATCACGATGCCGCAAATCTTACTGACGCAAGTCTAACAGCTATAGCTATGTATTGGAATATCAAAAACTGGGTCATCAATCTATTAGTGGTCTAGTTAGTAGTATACAAATATACTGTTAATTTAGATTAATTATTGTCCCAACTAGTAGCGCTATGGGTATTGATTGTCAGAGACTTTCTGTATTTGTGACGTACAACATGCGTATTATGACCCAGTCGATTTAATAAAAATCACTAGAAAAATTATTGATATATATATTTATGCACCGCTCGAAAATCTATTAACTATATAGCAAAGTAATTGAAGTCTTAATCAACTATTACTAAGTCCTACTCTAGATCCTACTAGGTCCAGTAGTCACTATATATATAAGCACTAAAATAAACAATTACCGCGGCACATGGTTTGAGATGGTACACAGGCAAAGCTGTCATAAATGCAATTTAGTACACAACAAACTACACTTGGACTTTAAGAGTTACCCAGACTAGTACCCACTGGCAGATAGCGCAGTAACTTTAGGGTCCATGACCCCCTAAAGTTACCATACTTTAGTAACTTTCACAGATGCCCTAAAGTTACTAAAGTACAGTAGGAAGGCTATGCTATCATAATGAAACTACTGCATGTTTACACCGTTTTTTAAACTAGAGTGACACTGTTTTAAAATGTTTTGTTTGCTTCAGACATGTGGCAAAATGATTTAAAGCTGCTATCAATGACAGTTTAAGATTTAGTTAAAACATTTTCAACACTTTACTATAGGCTACTAATACGTAGTAATACCGTCACTTCAGGCCATCATCCGCCATCATCCATGATTCAGTGCCAGACTCATCGATGAATCATCGTGCTTAAACAGTGCTTCTTTGGAGCTTTGGATGCGGATTCACTAGGTCGTGACTGCGCCGTCACTGCGGAAAAATTCAGTCCAAAATTGAGACCCACAGTCACTAACTGTGACGTTTAGCTGTCACAGACAGTCTGAGACAGACAGATAGAGTCTGATAGACAGACAGCGACAGAGTTTGACAGACAGACAAACAGACAGACTCTGTTTTGAATCACTACATCAATAAGAGAGTGTCTTTATATATATAGTGTCTTGTACACTGTTTTGTGGTCACTATAAGCTTAAACTCGGTACACACTTTCACCTGCAGAGAAAGAGACAGGGAGACAGGAACTAGGAAAGGAAGTATAATGGTTCTTAACTACGCGGGGACGCGCGGGAACGGCCCCGAAAAGTCTCTGAATATGCTCTAGAAAAGAGTAAAATTACGGTAACTTAACCTCTCTAACAGGTTAAAAAAAGCCGTCGGTAACCGGTAAAAAGTTACGTAATTCTAGTAACGCGACTTTTTCGTAAAAGTCCTTTAGTACCTCTTAAGGTCCAAGTGTACAACAAACACTGCATGCAAGTAAATAAAATAGAAAACATATTTTCTACGCTAAGTACGCTTAATTCAACAGAAAACTCACACATGCAATTTTTTTTTTCAAATCTACAAATACGGGCGAAAGAGGTAAAGCGTCAGGAGAGAGGCGGGTACATGCACGTATTGGAAAAAAAAAAAAACAGACAAAAGGGGGAGCTAGAAGGGGAGCAGATAGAGACAACCACAAAGTGACTGCCTAGTCAGGAAATCGAGGGACATGATTGACAAAAGTCAGGGAACGAAAAACACAGATGAGCGGGGGATAGGCAGTGAGAGACCGTATGGGTGACATCGAGACATCATCAGATATCCTTCCTGCCTGTCTTGGGCTTTCATGATTCCTCGTAGAATTTGTCTTAATCCGGATCTGTCCGCGATAAAATGCATCCGGCCTCTGCCAAATGTGAAAGTCACACTGGGAGAAAGACAAAACCGAATCCAATTGCTTCAATTACGTGTGCGTTTAAGTGTATGGGCCCACAATGCCGAAGTGTCTTCTTCGTTCATCCCGATCCTGTGCAGTCATCTGCTGTGATCTGTAGGAAGACAGACGGTCTTTTTGCACGGCCTCTGTGTACGCTTTCTCTTGTTTTTTCTTCTCGGCCTTCAGACGATTCTTCCGCTGCTTCTCCGTCAGCTGCGTTTCTTGTTTGGGCTGGGGGCGGGGTGCAGTTCGCTTGACGGGTTTGGCAGGCTGCGGCTTCTTTCCGGCAACTGCCCAGTGTGTGTCAGAGTGAAAGGCACTGAGCACCTCTTGTCCTCCCCCCTCTTCATCTTCGCTCTCATCCTCTTCACCTTCCTCGTGACTGCTTGACGCTTCCTCGTTGGCCCTCAGGTTCCCCGCAGCCTCTTGAGAAGCTTCGAGTTTGGAATTTGAACTGCCCTCTTCGCCCTCGTTTGTGGCTTTGGCTTCATTCTGCACTGCATCAGGGGGTTGCCTGCAGAACAGAGGGCACACAGACGGAAACAGGTGTGCAGTGAGAACACAGAGGCAGAGTCGAGACCGGATATGGATGGATCGAAGGATTTGTTTGGCGGGATCACCCACCTTCCGGTTGCTGTGACAGCGGGCGCTTCCCCTCCACTGCCTTTTTCCGCTGCCTTCTTTTTCGCCTTCTTCTTACGCTTGTTTGCGGACTGCGACCCCTTCTCTGATGTGCTCGCGAACTTCCACACAAGGACACTTGCAAACACTGCCGCCAGGATCTGGAGGAGCAGGACGCCCAGCCTCCACAAGTCGGACTCCATCGTGCTCTCGTTGACTGACGCAAGAATCCAATGGCAGAAATTGCGTTTCGATCACGATCACGTGTCTAACGGTGTCCGTGCAGCGCCACCTTGGAGATCAAACATCATCAAAGCCTGGCTGAGTGTCAAGTCTGATCGCCAGTGCCCTCTGTCCAATGTCCATCATGCATCTTCACCCCATATATATATATACGTGAGTCTGCATGAGCCGTCTACATCGATCGATCTGACGCACGCATGCACGCACTATAGCTAGCTGAGCTGCATGCATGAGTGTTGCTCATGCCAAAATTCCATGCATGCATGCAGGCATATGTGTTGTTCAGTTTGAAGTTTGAATCATAGTACAGCTATATATAGGCAATGTCATGCATGCATGTCTCACATTCTCAACAGACAGACACGTGCCAAACACGCCCAGATGGACACGCAAGCTTGGAATGGTTGGGGCAAGTCGCACCTTCGAACTCTTTTCATACACAAGACCGTTCTTTTTGTGCAACACCGTGCACACCTGTTGTTTTTGCCCTTTTAAGAATGAACTTGCACTTACAGGTTCAGCAGGTGGATGAGACGACCTGAAGGGGCCAGAACAGACACGTTACATTCTTAGCTTTTGTCCTTGCTAGAGTTTGATGGCCGAATTGAAGGCACGTCCCCCCTCAGCAGGAGGAGAGCGGGGCAAGCGAGGCAACCTGCAGGTACGACAACACATGGCTGTATGAACGGATACATGCGTTCATACGTAAACGAATGCTCACTGTCCTGCTTGAACCTGCGGTTGCCTTGAAACGCCCAAGTCCAACACACCTTCACTCTAGCATTTCACTTCATTGACCTTTCCTCTCCTCCACTGAACACTTTATGTGGTCTCTCCGTCTACATATATACATATGCTCGCAAATACATATTTCTGTTAGTTCTTCTTATGGTTCATGTGTGGTTGAGTCATTGTGCAAGGAAGTAAAGAAAAGAGCTTGCGAGAAGATAGGCAACTGAGCAAATGTGCGCTTGAAGGCTTGCGCGAACCAATGAGTGAACAAGGAAATGAGTGAGTGGACAATTGCTTGCAGAATCTTTCCCATGCGGAGTTTTTTCTTTTGGGTTCCCAGCCTTCCCGCATCCACTCTAGAGTAAACTTTGATGAGCACAGAGACTTCAGGCAGAAGGTGGCGGCTCTGCGGTCCCTCTCAATCCAGTGCCAGAACGAAACCAAGTATGGGCAGGCGGTCATTCACGCTCTGGAAGCCTATGTTCTCGGGAGGAGGTTCTTCTCGAAGCATCTCGGGGTGCAGTTGCATGTCGATATGGTCAGTCAATCAGACAGTCACTGACTTGGCATGAAAAAACAGTCAAACCTCATGAAAGGCTGCAAGAGAGATCACTGAGAGGGGGGATCAGATAGTGCGTTCACCAGAAAATGCTCCGCTGGGGGACAACAATGCGCTCTCGTTTTCTTGGGCTCTTATATTTGGTTGTCAATTCAAGTTCAACTGACGCATCAGTGATGTGGTTACATTTCAATGGAATGACGCTCACTCGGTTTTTTTCCCTGCAGCTGCCAGACCTCCTTCTTCTCTCTCGTTGTTGCGCTCTTGCTGGGGCAAAAGAAAGGGGGGCAGAGCACTTCGAACAGTTTCGGCGTCTGGTTGATCTCGCCTTGACAAACGCCCAACAGAAGAGAGCCAAAAAGCAGGCGGCAGCTGAGGAGGGAAAGAAGGAGAAGGACGAGAAAGAAGAGCACTACGCTCCAGAATTGGAAGGACACACAGAAATTCCAGCAGAGAGCCTGGCACAGATGACCTGTGCAGCTGCAGAGCTCGCAATGCAGTACGGCAGGCGGTCCATTGCAGACGACTTCTACCAACGGTCGGCACACTGCAATACACTTTAGTGTACTCTCCACCATGATGCCACTTGTACAAGTCCCACATCGCCATCAAAAGTCTTTCTTCTGTTCCCGTCTCTTCTCTACACTTTCTAGACCTTCTCTCCCCCCCCCTGCAGGCAGGCCCCTTTGTTGAAGAGAAGAGGATGCATGGCGGTTTGGAAAGAAATCGAGGGGGCCGACTCGTGCGTCTTTCACTTTGATCATGTCAACTCGCTGCATGCAGGTACCTCCTTCTAATCGAGGACGTGTACGGTGCGGACTCCCTGACTGCCTCTGACGCCTGCATGCTTGTGGCTGTCCACTTCTTCCAGACCAGAAGGTTCCGTCTGGCTTTCGACCTCTGCCAGAGAGTCCGAAAAGTCAGAGAAGCCGCCTTTGCTGGGGTGCCCCCCCGAACAGGCCGCACTGCAAAGGAGCGTCTGCTGGAAGAAAGAGACCCCTCCCGTAAATTTGTGGCTGTCGAGTTTTCTTCTGCTGCCCCTCCTCACCCACGAGTCGCAGATGTGTACTGCAACCTCGGCCTTCTGTCTAGGCTGATGGGGAGAACGTCTGAGGCCCTCGCCTACCTGAAGGTGGCACTGGACCTCCGTATGAGACTGGCACCCCAGGCTCTCGGGAGACGGGCTGCAGCTTGTCAGGACGTGGTGCTGATGCAGGCGTGTGCCCACCACCAGAGGGGGGAATTCCTCAGAGCTCTCACACTGTACAAAGAGGTCTTTGAAGAGAGGTGCGCGTAGGGGGGGGGTAAATGGGACTCCTTCTTCTTCTTCTTCTTCTTCTTCTTCTTCGTCTTCTTTTCTCCTTTTCGTTTTTCCTTCCCAGAGTCTCTGGACACCGAAGCATTGTTTATCTCACCGGGTTCTCTCTCTTCTCCCTCCCAGTCAGGTTTTTTCTTTCATGCACCTCCAACTTCTTTCAATTGCAATGCAGGACTGAGACTCTGGGGCCTCGACACCTGCGCACCCGTCAGGTTGTTGCGTTGATGATGGCATTGGAGAAGGATGTGGAGACAGCGACCTCAGAGGGTCTCTGTGAGATCGATCAAGAGTTCTTTGTGGAGACGGAGACGGAAAAGGGACAGCCAGCAGGGGGGAGGGGAGGAAAAGGGGCTTCAGTCTCATGGCAAGGCGTGCCTAATGAGCTGAGCGCCCCCTCGCTTCACACTGCAGCAACGCCGCCAGGGTTTCCTGTCTGGGGTGTGACGAAAGAAGCCGCACCTGATAAGGGAAAGGTTGGAGACAGGGGGGTCCTCTCAGCGCTTCGGGAGGAACTACAGGGTTTTGAAGAGGGGGCAATGCAAGAGAGCAGAGGTGCTGCTCGGACACGGGCAGTGTTTCTGGACGAATTCTTGCCATCGGTCCTGCCTTCATCCTTCGTGGTCCCTCCAGTTACCACGGACGAGCCCGGTGGGTGGGGGTGTGATTTCTTGTTTGTGCTTTCTTTTTTTTGTTCTTTCTTTCTTTCTTTCTTTCCTTCTTTCTTTTCTTTCTTTCTTTCTTTCTTTCTTTCTTTCTTTTTTTTCTTTCTTTCTTTCTTTCTTTCTTTCTTTCTTTCTTTCCGCCCTGCAGGGCTTCAAATGACGTTAGTTCCAGCAACATTTGTGGTTTTGATCCCTCTCAGGGGAAGCACAAAGGTTTTGTCCTTATCCATCTTTTCCGTTCCTCTTTTTCTTTGCTCTTGCATGGTTTTCAATCGCGTGACGTTCTTTCGGTCTTGTGACCTGAGTCTTTTTTCTTATCTTGGTGGTGTTTCTCTGCTGAATCACGTAATAGTGCGGCAGCAGTTGATCTAGTCGTCAGGGCTCTTGAGAGCATTTTGATTTTGTGCCATTCTGTCCCTCGATCCGTGGTCTGTCCACTCACATATAGATGTATCAAAAATGTGTTCACCTGACTGTGTCTCCCTCCCCCCAACGTTGTCTGCAGATCACACAGCTGCAGAGGCAATCGCACGCGCGTTTGGGGCAGACACAGTCGGAAAGTTCGCTTTCCAAAAAGACGCTAGTCTTAGAAAACTCACCGCACCCTCTGTTGCTGCTTCCCTCAAGGCAGGATCGCGTCCCCCCCCCTCTCTCCTTACAAGAACGGGCCTCCCAGGACTAGGTCTGAAGGGCACAGGTCCCCATAGACTCCCTGAAGAACTAGAGAGAACAATCACAGCTTCCGATGTTGACGTTGCTCGCATGGTCGCGTCTGCACTCGGGCAGACGGGCGCCCCTGCGTCTCAGGCTCTTCAGCCTTCTGCAGTCCATGCAGAGGCTCCTGTAGGTGGTGGGAACAGAGACCTTCTTGTCTGGTCTGAACCCCACCTGTCGGCAACAATCGGTGCAACAGGGGCTGTGGGGGTGAGAGCGGTGTTGCCTCTGGTCCTCAGATCAGTGGACACGGGGATGGGGATAAAGGCTGACAGCCCCGACGGGTTGCCGCATGCGGAGGTGAACCCAGAGTCTTCCCAGCTCCTCAGAAAATGGGGAGTGGAACCTCCTTTCCTTGTCCCTTCAAGTAACGTTATCCTAAAGTGGAAAGACGCCAGCTGGGGGGGGGAACCTCCTCTACATGACCAGGCTGGGTGGCCCCGTGACGCTCCCTTTATCCTCCCAGTCGAAATAGACGATCCTTCCACGAGGGATAAAATCCTCTCAGTGTTGCGGTTGGGGGAGAGACAGCTGTTTGCCCCCCACCCGGCACTCCCCTTTGGCGATTTGAAGTCCGAAGCCAGGGCCCGGGGGTATGCTACAGAAGACTTGTATGAGGATGCGGACGGGAAGGTGGAGGGGGGGCTGGTGGGGGATGAGTCAGGAGGGGAACTGGATGAGAGTCTCGTTGTGGATAAGAGCACAAAGGCCGTTCTCCCCACTGCCTCTCGAAGAGATTTGAGGAGACTGCTGTTGTCTGCTGCTTCTCTGAGACCTTCAGTGTCTTTCAACCCCACACAGAAGGCCCTCCAAGGGAGTGTCCGGGTTCACGAATCTTCCGGCCGTCTCCTGGCCGTTCTGCCGTGGTCCCTCGGGCCCACCGCGGACATCTCTGAGCAGGCAGCTCTTGCTAGGAGGCCCCCGCCCCCCCCAAACAGACAGCAGGGAGCCTCAGGGGAATTTCCTCCCAGACCTCCCCCAAGTGCACTGAGAACAGCCGCCACAGTTCTCAGAGACGCGGGAGAACACTTCAGAGCTCTCGAGAGCGACCAGGGAGGAGGAACGAGTGAGGCCGCATCTGTGAGTCACAGCCAGGGTCCCCGCACCCTCACGTTTGGTGACGGGCCAGACGGAGACACCGTGCCCGACGCAGGTCCTCAAAGTGACCACACAGCATCTGGAAAGCGAACAGGAGGGTTTCAGCGTTTGTCTTTGACTGCAACCAAGTCTTTGTCCTTCCAGACTGGAATCCAAGAAGCCAAAAAGAAAGAGGGAGAGTCTGCGCATGCGCATCGATCGGATGTCTCAGAAACGCAGAGAGACCGAGAGACAGAGAAAGTTGAGGAGAGAGAAGAAGAAGACCCATGGGATGACCCCAAACCCCTCCAGAGTCACAACGCCCAGCAAACGGTCTCTAGGAACGGTGCCACTGGGGCCTTCCAAGGAGAGGCCGCGCTGTTTGAGACCATTGCAGTGGACCATCGCGTTTCCTCTGCTTCGGTCAGCATGCACAGCGATGCTAATCGTCAAAGTCTCTCCTCTGCCCGCAGCAGAAACAGAAGCAGCCTCACCGCTGCCGAGAGCGTATATCCTCAGCACCAGTCCAGAAGCTCTTCGCCTGAGAAGCCGAAGCACAGCAGCATGAAGAAAGGAGGTACGATGAAGTCTTCTGTACAGGGAACGGCAGGCGTGAAGGGAGAAGGGGCGAAAGAGCCGTCTAGACAGCCAATTTTGGGGGAAGAGGAAGGAGGAGGAGGAGGAGGAGGAGGAGGAGGAGGAGGAGGATGGAGGGGAATCGATGAGGACAGCGGAAAAGACGTTCACGACGATGGGGTCGGTCTCTCTTGTGTTTTCTTCCAGAAAGACCCCGAGGGCCATCTGTGGTTCCCCATCAGTTGTGTAATCCTCTTTGATTTCTACCAACCTTGTTCACACAGCATGCTTGCAAATTGATTTGTGTTTAAGCCAATCAATTATCTGCATGATGGTGCCGTCGATCCCCCCTTCCAACAGAATCTGAACGTTTTCTCCCCCCTTCCTTCTTTGATTCTTTCTTTCTTTCTTTCTTTCTTTCTTTTCATCCTTCTTTCCTTCCTTCCTTCCTTCCTTCCTCCCTTCTTTCCTTGCTTGCTTCATTCGCTCTTTTCTGTGTTCCTCCACGACTCTGTATATGCTCTCATCCATGCGCACTGTCTTTGCTTTGAGCTTCCCGATTTGCTTTGTTATTCCCCGTTCTTTTTCCCTTCTTCAGAGAAAACGCGAACTGGACTCTCTCGTTGGCTTTGAGAGAGCTCGGAGGATGCGGTGTCTGGTGCCTCGCATGAGAGATCAAACTGTGAAGGGCCTCTGTGAAGCTGTCGGGGCGTTGGACGAGAATGTCAGCCAGTCTGCCTGTCTGTCTGTCTGTTTGTCTGCTGTGTTCATGAAGAAAACAAGGGAGAAGAAGCAAAATATAGTCTGTCTGCCTATCAGGGAAATGGTGGGGAAAAGAGGAAAAGTGGAGCGAGTGGGGGGGGAATCCGTTGTTGTATGTTTGTTTTGTGACTCGGTGATGAGGCCCTATGAATGTTTCCTCACTTTTTTGGGGGTCGCTACGTGTATGAGGGTACTGGTGACGTGTGTTTTGTTTGGGCCTGAAACTTTGCTCACTGTATTCATGCACGGGCTCAGTCAGAATTTGGCGCAAGAAAAAGCAAAATTTTCCCATTTCGGATATCGGCTTTTCTTTTCTTTTCTTTTGCCTTCAGGTTCTCTCACGCGAACGTGTGGATGCCCTTTGCGGACTCTTTCCAACAGAAGAAGAGGCAGAGTGGGTAGAGAGGAACTTGGAGAGGGAGGCCAGAAGGTTCAGGCAGGGGGAGAGGGGGGCTGTAGAGGCGCCCCTAGAGACTGTAGATGACGCCTGTCAACTGTCTTTCATTTTACGTCGACTCATTCCCGATGGGTCCTTTCTCGTCGAAACCCGAAATTTTTACTTCCGACTGGAGGAGGCAGTCGCGAAGGAGCACAGGCGCGTGCTGCTCGTGAGAGTTGCCTGCAAGCAGCTGTGCGAGTCGTCTCGATTCAAGTACTTTGGACGTGCAATTTTGGGAAAACGGAAGTACGAGGAGAAACCAAAAAAGGGGGCAAAACGGGAAGGTGCAGCATCAGACCGCCCAAGTGCAGGCTTCCTCGTTGGAGAACTACACGCTCTTGTCGACAGGGACGGGGGGGTGCCCCTCTATGATGCTGTGAACGTCAGTCAGTCAGTCAGCCAATCAATCCAACCCAGCGTGTTTGTGACTACGCTGTTTTTTCCCTGTTCATGCTCTTCTTCTCCCCCCTTTTTCGTCCCGTATGATATTTCCCTTTCTCCTCTCCCTGTCAATTTGCTTCGTTTTGGTTCACTTTGTCTTGCAGGCCCTCGCGGAGAGAGATGCGCACTCTGCTGAGCTTCTCACCTTCCCCGAAGACCTCTCTGCACTGGCAGAAGTGAGAACCAGAGAAGCCGACCTCGACGCTTTGGAGAAGGAGAAGGAGCGGCTGGAAGAAGAGGCCAACAGAGCACGGGCAGAAGTACAGGCCCGAGACAGGGAGAGACGAATGAGGGGAGGGAAGAACCCTGCACACGTCGAGACGGACAAAGGGGTGAGCAGAGGAAAAATATGGAGTCAATGAGTGAAGTACTTTTCCATGTTCATTTTGTGAATCCTGTACATGTGGGGATGGATAGCTGTCTCTCATGGTCTGTCTGCCCATGCAGCAGCACAACAAAAACAAAGTCGCATGTGTCGGTATCACAGAGGAAGTGGTTACGTCAGTCTGTCGCCTGACTTTCTTGTCATGAAGCTGCTTCATCTTTTGTCATTTTGCTACATGTTACACACATTCTGCAAGGCGGATACATGTGTAACGAGCTTGCTTTCAACCATTGTCGTGCAGTGGCGTCGTCTTCGTGAGTTGGCTGGGGAGGCTGAGAGGAGTCTCACTCGTCTTGGAGAGGCCATCGAGGACATGCGGGACTCTCTTCAAATTGTTGCGAGGTCGGTTCGGATGGATTCTTCAAAGAAAAACATTTGTTAAGGAAATCAAAGCAGCACAACAGCTATGAAAGGTTATGTACTCTGCTTGTAAAAAGAGCTGGATGTTCACAGTTTTTCGCTGGATGTCGTTCTTTTTCCTCATCACTTCTTATCTGGAAAACAAAAAAGCCGTTGTGCCTCGCCTTACTGGTGTGTGCCTGCAGCTACTTCGATTTCCCCTCCCCTCTTCTTCTCCATGAGACCAGGCAGGCGGGCCAGGTCGTGTCGCGCAGCTTTCTTCTTCTCTTTCTCTTTCATCATTTCACCGAGTGCTTCAAGGAACTTCGGCATCGAATGCAGACAGAGCACGGGAGCAAGCACCGCCTGCCCCTTCTTACAGCCACGCATCCTCGCAACACTGCAACACTTTTGGATTTGAATATTCAAGACAACACGCTGGACCCCCCCAGCGAAACCCCAGTCATCCTTGAAGACGACTCCCCCGAGGAAGTTCGTTTCATGCCATCAGAAGACAAGCAGAGGCCTACAGAAAAAGAAACCTCCAAACCAGCTTGGAGGGATACTAGAATCCAGAGAGCCCCAGCTGACTGGTTCGAGCCCGAGAGAGAGAAAGAGACGGTCGACTGGTTTGAAAGTTCAGACGACGAACAGGCCACGCCCTCCAAGAGAGAACGCAGAAGTCAAAACACAAAAATGGAGAATGAAGTCACTCTGCATGCTCAGAGAACGAGCACTGAAGGCAAAAGAATGGAGGCAGAGCCCTCCCGAAAGAGCATTCGGTTTGCAGAGCCAGAAGAAGCAACGTCCACCCTTCCCCTCTCCATACCCCCCCGTGGTGCCGAAGACGACGAAGAGGACCTGCGTGCAGACCCCCGACAGCGTCACCGCAATCTGCAGAGCTTCATTGGTCCTGGCCACATGACTTCCCTCAGCAGAGACAGCTCAGACGAGAGCGAATCTTCAAAGAGCCCCTCCGACATGAGTGAAGAAGAGGAAAAGTACGAAGAGGCCCCCAGACGTAACTTGAAAAGTTTCATTGGAGATGTTGCACCCCTGCCGGAGCCATCCACAGCTCCAAGAAAGGCCCGAGCGGAGGAGGAGAGTCTCAGTGATGAATCTGACACTTCCTCCTTTGAGGAAGCCATATCAGAGAGGGGACAGGAAAGGGGGGGGGCTAAGAGAGAGCAAGGCAAAGAGAAAGAGGGGGACAAGGATGGCGATAAGCGTGTGTCCCCTCGCCATCGTTATCTTGCAAGTTTCCTCGGCACAGACCCAAATGCTGTTGGACTGAAGGCTTCTTCCGCTTCCTCCCCCCTGTCACAAGGATCTTCGTCCTCATTCCAATCCTCTCACCATTCTGATGATGGAGACACTCCCAAAACAGCTGCACCCCCAAAAGAAGCAGAAAAACCCACGGAGGAAAAGCGGGTGTCCCAAGGAAATCCGAAGCCTTCTGCTGCAGTCGACGCACCCACTTCATCCCCCTCCGCCCCTCCCCCCCAACCCGAAAAACCCTCCGCAGCTTCAGTCACTGCCTCAGCGTCATCCTCTGCGCCCCCCCGCCCCCCCCAGAGAGCCTCCTCTTCCTCTGTGCCCCCCCCTCCCCCCAAGAAGAGCGCGTCTGGTACTGTGCTTCCTCCTCCCCCAAAACGAAGTTCCTCCGCCTCCGTTCCCCCTCCACCCCCCAAAAGAGGCTCACTCACAGCATCAAAATCTGCGCCTCCCCCACCCCCCAAAAGAAGCGCTTCGTCTGCCTCTGCCGCTTCCCGCCCGACTGAGAAAAGCCCGTCTCCCTCCGCCTCTGCCTCTTTTCCTGCCCCTGCCCCTGTGCCTGCCTCTGCCTCTGCTCCTGCTCCTGCTAAGAGCCCAACAGCTGACAAGACAGACAAAGCAGAGGCACAGGAAGGAGACATGAAGGAACCAGGACATGTCACAGCTGCTTCAGGCTCATCCAAACAGAAAGGAGGAACTGAGAAGCCAGACACACACAAAAGTTCCAACACCGACAGTGAAGCCGGATCAGAGCCTCACAGTTCAGATTCATCCGAGGAAGACCAAAGTGAGCCCACTGCTCTCACATCTGCACAGCCGCAGCAGCAGCAACAAGCCTCAGTAAGGGCCGATGAGGGTGCACCTGCAGCGGGGAAGCACACAGAAGCTCCGGAAAAGCAGGGCAATCCACAACAGCCCTCAAATGAAGGCTCGCAGGAAAGTTCAATGTCTGCGAAGCCAACAGAAGGTCAAGGAATAAAAGGCCGGTCTGATCTAGTGGAGAACAAGCAAGAGCAGCTAGAGACGTCTTCACCAGCGCCTGATGCAGTCACAGCAAAAGCCAAAGAGTCTTCTCCTCGTTCAGCCCACCAGCCAGCTCCCTCCATTCCGACCCTCGACTTGCCCTTTGACGAGACAGCACTGCAGCCCTCCGGCACTGACGGCAACGCCTCTGCCGAGTCTGAGTCTGAGTCGAGTTCCGACTCCTCTCGCCCCTCTGCAGCTGCAGACAATCAAAAGGAGAAAGACAAACCCGCCTCCACTTCTGCAGGAGCATCTTTTCCTGTCTCTGCAAAACCCTATGCAGAGGCGAAAGAAGGAGAAACAGACAAACATTCGGCTGCAGAGAAGAAAGAGGACACCTCGTCTGATTCAGAGGAATCAGCAGACTCCTCTGACGATCTGACCAAGGCTCTTGAAGGTCTGAGCTTTGGCGGCGCACTCACAGGAGGTTTGACAGGTTCGGGAAGTCTCCAAAAACCCGGGGAAAGAAGCAGTACCACGAAGGTGGACCCCCTGTCTCTTCTTGATGCGGGAATATCTGAAGAGAAGGGATTTGCAGGAAGCCAGGGAACCGACGCACGACAGGGGGGAGAAAAAGAAAAAGAACAAGCGAAACCCACACAGCCCTCTGTGATTGACACAGCTTCACACGCACTCGCGGCATCATTTTCCTCCGATCACCCTAGAAAAACAGAGAACATGAACGGATTTGAATTCCTCCCAGCGCCCCGAGATCATAGGATGATCTCTTTGGAAGGCGGGTCAGATGGGTGGAGTGATTCAGTCAAGGAAGAAGCTGGAGCAAGATCAGAGTCTGGACATTCAGAAGACTTTTCCGACGCTACAGGCACAGAAAGAAGTTGTAAGAAGGACACGGATGGCGTACCCACCGCCGTGAACGGACAGGGTGGAAACGAGACCGCAAACTCAAGCGTGCCATGGTGGGAATGAATTTCGCTTAGAAGTTTCGTCATTTTAATGTTTTTTTTTACGTATTTTTTTTACATGACTTAGGAACTGGTTTAATTGGGATCGAAGACCAATGGAAGACTAATTCTCATATGCAAAGATCATGCATGGACCTACCGCCTGACAGTGTGGACAAATGAATTCAGACCTTTATTGTTCGCATGCTTCTCAACTAGGCATGAGCCCTAGTCATGCTTATTAAAAAACGAGTCTCAACAATAAGACATATTTTTTTGTATATGTAAAATAGGGATAAAATCTCGGCAGAACACGCTATATTGAAAAAAAAAATTCAAAAAACTTAACTTTTTTTTCTGAAAAAAAATCTTCAATTATTTGACCGTTTCTCCTAGTTAAAGAGGCACTTTGCTAGTCTACTTAAGTTTTCTAGAATTTTGGACCCCGCATGATGCAACCAGGTAGACACTATGGTAGATAGTGGTTTTTAAGATTTTGTCTAGAGTCTTTGAGAATTTTTTCAATTTTTTTTAAGCATTCATTTGTCCACAGGCGGAACCTCATTTTTTTAAAAAAAGTCTAGCAGAATAAATAGGTATACAAGCCTAGTATCTGATTATTTATTTTGAATAGCTTTTAGAGGAGCCAACTATTCTGAGAATCAAAGCTGATCAGCTCTAATTACTGCTACGCTGCATGTCTTTGAACTTTTAAAAAAGTTTGTTCAATTGATACATACCATACAATTCCATGTTTGACCCCCACCTTTAGTATCACTTCCGTTAAGTAAAACGTTAGACTCATCAAAAGTGCTATGACAAAAAGAGAGTAAAGATTTGGTTTTACATAAGAATTGTTAAATCTTTTTGATTCTAAACCGCTTTTATGCCGTGATTGATTTGTTTTCAGATTCGGCAATTTTATTTTACACTTTTGCATCACTTTTTCCTATCATACAGAAGTGATATAACTCTAAGTTCATAATACTTAAATCTGTACTAGCAAAAGGCTGTGATATTAGTTTAGCAACCTGAGATTAACCGTGCATTAGCTAAAAAAGATAAAATGCGAAAGCTTTTTTTAAAAAATTCTGGATTTTTCTGAAATGTTCCGCCTGTGGACAAATGAATTCAGACCTTTATTGTTCACATGCTTCTCAACTAGGCATGAGCCTTAGTCATGCTTCAAAGTTATTAAAAAACGAGTCTCAACAATAAAACATATTTTTTTGTATATGTAAAATAGGGATAAAATCTGGGTAGAACACGCTATATTGAAAAAAAAAATTCAAAAAACTTAACTTTTTTTTCCAAAAAAAAACTTTAATTATTTGACCGTTTCTCCTAGTCAAAGAGGCACTTTGCTAGTCTACCTAAGTTTTCTAGAATTTTGGACCCCGCATGATGCAACCAGGTAGATAGCGGTTTTTAAGATTCTGTCTAGAGTCTTTGAGAATTTTTTCAATTTTTTTAAAGCATTTATTTGTCCATAGGTGGTAGATATGGACATACACTTTGAAGTCGTGACGTACAAGCTTGTGTCTGAATTTTTACATAAATTATAATTATTCTTATTTTTGCTACAATATTTTTTTTGAACGGTTAAAGACACAGAAATTAACTGAGAGTTTTGAAGGCTTTCAGGCTTTAGATTGTTTTTTCCAAGTATGAAAGTCTGCATGATTTTGATTCAATTACTGCATGCAACATGATTGATGAATTGAAGTCTGCTGCTCTTATTTGTATAATTTTATATATATTGTATCTAGTATCCTATATAAGGTATCAATTAGCACCATGGTTACTGGCTGTACCAATCAATCACTTATAATTTATCACTTATGCTTGTTTGAATGTTTTTATTCAAAATTTTATTAAATCCCTGGCTAGTTCCAGGACTAGATATTTAAGTAACTACTAAGAGAACGCCAATATGCACAAAACGGACCAATAAGTATATATGCGGCGTGTTAGGCGGCGATATATATGTCGAACATATCTAGGGAGGGCTGGTATAGGCTGGCCACTAGGCTGGCCATGTTTGTTATACGCTGCGCAGAGGCAGACCCCGATTGATAACCATGAACTATTTCATTATATTCACAAGTTAAGTTGACATGATGCCACGTTACGCGCCGTCTCACATGCAGCCATTATGAACACTGGCAGTTCATTGCGATTAACATGAAAGAAGTCTGACACTTTTTTCAGCATGTAGACGGGTGCGCGGCGCCCACGGATGGAATTCAATGAATTTTCGCTTTATAAGCACGCCGATCGAGTCTTTTTCAAGCCATTAGTGGCCGCTGGAGTGGCCGAACATGCATACATGCATGCATGTACATTCCTTCAGCACGCATCTCCAAGTGTTAACACGCACGTGCAGGTCTACGGACAGACAGACTGAGAACAACATGGACGATCGGACTGATGGATGGATGGGAGGGAGGAAGGAAGGAGCAACCACCATCGGGAAGAATCACACATAGACCTCATGGTGAGTCGTCCGGCATCTGTGCGCGCGAGGGCACAGATGTGTGCATGTATGTGTGAGAGTCAGTGTGAATGTCAGACGGTGTGAGTGATAAATCTTTTACATTTATCGGCCGCTGTCGGACACACGCAAGAAGCGAAGGAAAGAAGGGTAATGTGGAAGGAGATACTGCTTCTCATGAGTCGATCTGCGCCCCCACCCACTTGCTCACTTGCTGTCACAAGAACCAGAAACAGAAAGAGACTCGTGTCCTATCACACGAGTGGAGATAAAGGAAGGGGGGGACAAATGAGTGAAGCACAAACACGCCCTCACCCTCCCTTGTGTATCTCCTCTCTCGCTCACCCCCTCCGTTCCTCGGACAAACCCCAAATCCTGTGCGGCCCTCGTACCCCCCCTGTCTTCTCAGACATCCCTTTTCCCCCCCTCACTTCGCAGCCTACCCCTGCGCCTGCTGTTGCTGGCCTGACGCAGCAGCAGCTGCTGCTGCCTGCGCCCCCTTTCCCCTCTCAAGGACTGCCCTCGCTTCTGCAAACCCCCCCACGACAGCCCCCAGCTGCACCTTTTCAGAGCACCCCAGGGAGAGGCGGTACTCTGCGTCTGCCAACCGGCCCATCAACATGGACAGTGCAGCAGTGGGCCACTTGACCACTTTGGCACGTGCAAACAGACCGGTGATCAGATCGACCACCGCGTACCCTTTCGAGATTCTCAGGGCGTCCATCTTCAAGAACGCCTCCTCCACGCCGTCTGTGATGAGGACACTGAATGCCTCGTCAATGTCGGAGGGCAGTGGGGTGCCTGTGGTCATGTACACAGACTCGGCAGACACTTCGTCAAACGCCATCGAGCACGACTGCATGATGTTCAACACACGCCGCATGTCACCCCTTCCGAGGGTGACAAGCGCCTCGAGGCCATCGTCTGTGAGACTCAGCTGCTCGCTTGCAGCAATCTCCTTTGCACGCCCACGAACGTCTGAGTCCCCCAAGGGACCAAAACGGAACTTGGTGCATCGCGACTGCAGTGCGGGAATGATTTTGTTGACGTAGTTGCAGATGATGCAGAAGCGGGCGTTAGAGGAATACTGCTCCATGATACGGCGGAGTGCGAACTGTGCGGCACTTGTCATGCTGTCTGCCTCATCGAGGACCACCAACTTGATCCCTGTGGAAAACAGCTGGCGGGCTTGCACAAAAGTGCGGATCTGCTCTCGAACGACATCGATACCTCTGGCGTCGGAGGCGTTCAACTCCAGAACCATGGAGCCAAATTTAGGGCCGTACATTCCCTTTGCACAGGCGAGAATGGTGGAGGTCTTTCCGGTCCCGGGGGGACCGTGAAAGAGGGTGTGGGGGAGTTTGTTCTGATTGATAAAGCGCTGAATGGTTGCGATGATATCATGATGAGCAATCAGGTCGTCAAGCTTTTGGGGCCTGTACTTTTCCACCCATGGCAAGACACTCTGCCCCCCAATCACGGTGCCCTTCGGATTCGCTGCTGCTGCTGCTGCGGCCGCCTCGGCACGAGGGGCAGAGGCGTCGTGCATTTCCACGTCTCCGTTTTCGGACATGGTGAGAGAACAATTCGAAACCGACAAGTTGGCTGTCAAAAGCGGACAAAATGACCTTTGAATACTCTCTGAAAAAGGGAAATAAGTAGTGTCAAAGAGGGCAGCAGGAACTGAAAGGGCAAAGAAAAAAAACCTTGCCGGAAAACAAGAACTGCGGAGAATCTGTATTCTGAGTGGGTCCGGTCACCCAAATCTCCACCAAATCCAACTCAGCGATCGATGACAAAACGACCGAATGTCGAGACGGTCGGACGGGAGGACAGCAAGAAAAGTGCGTATAAATGCCGCTGTCAAAACCGGTTTACCAAATCGGAAGAGGGGCCTCTGAGTCTCTCTGAAGCACTGAGTCCGAAGATCTATATATAGCTCTGAACCTGCGAAATTTTTGCGAGACGGCAATTTAATTGACGCATGCAGCCTCGGCCGGCGCTAAAAAAATGGATCGCGAGCCCTATATATACCCTTGCCCTTGAATTTGGCTATGGGGAGGCGGTCTATCCTAGACAATCTTTTGACCCGTCGGGCCA
>JAHBMJ010000374.1:31688-49593 GCA_018398765.1 Chromera velia | reverse complement strand
TGTAATCAGCCACTTATAGAGAGGCGGCGGCGGGCGTGCAGTGGTCGGCCCGACTCGGCCGGTCCCGAGCCGCGGCATTGCTTATCGGGGCAGCGCGGCTGGAGGCATTACGGAGAGCATGCATGTATTGATCCATACGGAGAGCATGCATATATTGATCCATGTTGTGAAGTTGATTCGCGCAATACTTCGAGTGATTCGATAAAGCAACTCTCAATAGATGAGAGCAGAAGCCGGACAGAAGTCGTGCAGTATTATTCCTGTATAGAGAACCATAAGATTAACTGGACTGTCCTTGACTGGACTCTCTAGTTCATTACACTTCCAGGTTTCCCCCTTCCTTCAATGTTGACCAGACAAGCCGCACTCATAGCCGTAGCCAGTTTTTAAAAAGGCAGTGCTGTGTAGAAGAAGAAAATCGGAGGAGACGGCAAAAATCTGGGGGCATGACTCAATGGGGGTTTCTAGTGGGGGGTTTCCATGGTAATTTCCACCTGGGTCAGGACGGCAAGTCACACGTATACATACACCATGGAGCACTTCAGGACGGCTCTGATGGCATGAGTTTTCCAGTATACGAACACCAGTTGGGGAAAAACAAAGAGAATAAAGAAAAAGAGAACAAGAGAGAGACGGGTTACTAGTAGAAGGCGGGTAGCTTGGCTCCCCCCGTCCATCTTTTAATCCTACAGACCAGCGTTTAAAGCCAACCTTTTCTCATAGTTCAGGACAAGCCCCTTTTGAGCCGCTGGGGGTCATTTGTCATGTTTTTGGGTGTGCTTTCTCCCTTGGGGGAGGGCTGCCGAGCTTGTCTCTTGCCGAACGTTGGAAGCCTCGAAGGCTGGGCCACTAGTCTAGGCAGACGACGATGGCGTATGATGATGATGACAAAGTGACAAAACATGTTTAAACTTCAAAGAAGTCAAGGTAGGATTAAAATAGACAAAGCGAAGTTTTTCGTCACCGGTTATGACAGAAACAAGTCCTTTCGAAGCTTGTTGGTCTAAACATGTCGAACGTTCCAAATATACAATACTTGTTTTGGAGTTTTTACCTGTTCCGAGTCGCTTCTTTGTTCTTTCAATTCACGATACAGCTTCATGTGTCCTAACGTGAGAACAGTGACTTCTTACAGTGTGTGAAAGGCATGGATGGTTGTCGAGACATGCTGATACCATGTAACGTTCCCTCACTCACCTGAGCAGTCAAACAATTGATTCTTTTCGTTTTCTCCTTCTCCCCCCTCCTTCCCCCCGATGCCACCATCATGTCCTGCTCTGCCAGACAATGCGAAAATCATTTGTTTGATCCTGCCTGATTCTTCTCCGAAGTCTTCCTCCGGCGTCGCCCTGCCTCTCTCTCTCTCTCTCTCGCTGGTGTGCTCTTTGTCTAGGTTTCTTTCTCTCTCTCTCTCTCTCTCTCGCGCGCGCGCGCGCTCTGTCTGTCTGTCTGTCCAATCATCACTGTCCGTATAAGTGCCTGCTGGCCCTCCTGCCCGTCTGTGCGTCCTTGTATGTGTGAGTGTTTCGTACCCGCGGTTTGGTTTGGTGGATGGATTTAGTCGTGGGATGGGGCAGGGGGGAGAACGGAGGCGAAGGACATAAGTTTGTGTACGGTTCTTTCTTGTGCCTTCGTTCATGCATGCGCTCGTTTGTTTGCGGTTTTGGGAAGAAAGGGGGGAAACCAAAGAACCAATCACACTCGTCCGTTCTACCCGGAAGTTTTCCTCCCTGCCTCCCTGCCTTTGTTCTCGCTTCCACTTTCATGTTCATGCTGCAATGTAACTCAGGATAAGTTGTCCAGCCATCTTTTTACTCTTTTCTGGTTCGTCTCCTCAGTGACAGAAGACGATGCGAGACCGGCACCGTCATCGGGAGAGGCTCGCTGATCTGTCCTCTCAAAGAAATATGAATGAATGACTTCTCTTCTTATCTCTTTCTTTGCCATCCCCCCTGCCCTCTACTTCGCAATTGGGTCCAGTTTCCGCCCCACAAAGCCTTTTTCCTTCTTCTCAAAATTTCTTTCTCCTCTCGATCTACGAAGCCTTTCGCTCTCAGGGAAGAAATGGGACGAGAAGGAGAACGAAACCTCTCCGGCAACGACGACGAAGGACAACCCGTCCTACCCAAAAAACTCGCCTGCCTCTTTGCTTTATTCCCGCAACACCTCTTTTTCTCGGCCTTCGTTTTGTTGACGCACGCAGAGGCACACCCAATACTGCCCCCCTCCCGGCCTTTCTGAGCCAACCAACGAAAGCTCCGTGCGAGTGCTGTCGTCAAGGGAACTGAGAGAACTTCCTTCGGTCCTCCCGACGGCGAAGAAGAAAAACTGCGCGACCCTGGCTTGTCTGCCGTCATGGCTGCAAACCGGATAAGACCCTTCCGATATCCCCTCTCCTGCAAACACGTGCACACATCCATGGCATGTATGCATGCATAAGCGCTTGCAGTATGACTGAATGAAGGAATGAATCGATACACACAGGTCCATCATAAATGATGATGATGCATGCATCTTCTTTTGGATTGAATCTGCTCACTTAAATACTGACACAAAAAACACACGGACAAATGCGAGAGGTAGAGAACGACCACGTCTCATGGACATATGTACACATGGACAGACGCAGTACATCCTCTCACCGCCCCCTCCGGCCACACACACACACACGCGCGCGCGCATGCCTCGTCAGAACGCTCCTCCCTTTCCCCGAAACGAATGGACACAAATCAACTATTTGACCAACAAACCATAAGGAACATGGCCGCTGCCCCCCTCAGTGTTGTTTTGCCCGAAGCAAGCAGACCTGCAGGAATGCAAGGAGCAGAGTGAGAAACCGAAAACGCATGCGCAGAGAGAGATGAGAAACGAAGTCGGTCAACGCTCTTTTTCCCATGAGGGTTTTCAAAGGTTGTTTTTTATTTGAATTTTCCCAAACGAGTTTTTTCTCTTTGGCGTTCGGTAAATACAAAGAGAACGCGTTCCCTTTCTTTCCGTTTCCTTTCTTTCCCTTCCTTACCACCCCATGAAATTCGAAGGGACAGCCATCCGGTAGCATTCAGACACCTGAGAGAATACAGCCGAAAAATTCCTGGCTGTCTCTTTAGGTCGGTGACTCACGGACGGCGATTCAACCAGCAGCTCGACGAAAAATTCAAGACAGCTAGCAACAAGAAAGGGAGAACGGAAGAGAAGGAATTATGAAACGAAGAAATGAAAGAAAAGGACATGAATCGAAAGGAAAAGAGGACCGGGGAGCGGCCTACATGACAGACAGCGTAGTAGATGAGCAAAGAAAAGCGAAAAGAGAGACAAAGACCAGGAAAGAAAAGAAAGGAGAAAGGAAGCACCAACCAACCAAAAAGCCCTCTGGGGCTTATCGCTGTCTTGATGACTGCAGGCCAAAAATGGCGAATGGATTCTGTCCAGTCGTCTGTGCGTACATTCTGCAGCCCCGCCTTCTCAGCCAGTTTCCGGTAGTCCTGCCACAGGAGAGAGGGGGGGGGAGCAAAGGAGGAAGATCACACTTTGTGCCGTTGCGTCATCAAACAGGACAAAACTGCAAAAACATATGCCGCACGACATCAAAACCTGCAGCGTTCTCTCCCTCTCCCTCTCTCTCTCTCATCATCTCTAGCTCTTTCCGTCTCACTGACTCGCAGAAGAGCCACAGACAGAGACAGGCACACCACACACGTCCTCACAGGAGGGGAGAAAACGAATCGCTCGAAGATGCACATACACTGGCTGACTTCTATAGAACACCACTGAGGAAGGTAGTAGGCGTCACAGATGGCCCCAAGCAGCTTCTTCTCATCTGCCCGAAGTTCCTTCTCACCCGCCGCCTCGTTCAACACACGATGACACCAAGTCACGACCACCACCTTTCCTCCTGGCCGACACACCCTGAATGCACACATGCATCAACACACACAGATCGAGAAAGAAATACGCAACACACACCACTCCTATACCCTCAACCACCCCCCCCCCTCAAAGCAGCTGACCACCGATTCTTGTACAGCACAGCCCTCTCCCCCTTCCTTCACAGAGAGACACAGACATATGCGTGGAACTAAGCAGGGAAACATAAGTCCTTGCAAGGCTATGGTCGTGCCTCTGCGTCTGTTTTTTCTTCTCTTCGTCCCGGGCATTTTTGGAGGAGAACTTGAGAAGCACGTGTTGCGGGGAGGGGAGTGGAGGAGAACAGGCCGGACTGATTGATAAATAAGTAAATTGTTTTGAGTCTTTTGCCTTTCTTATTGATTCGAAAGAATCTAGAGGAAGACTGAGATGCCAAAATATGTTATGTGATCGACTGACTAGATACCTCAATGCAACCATGCAATCAAAGTTCTGACCTCGTCAACTCCCGAACAAAATTGGCCTTTTCGGGCATATGCTCTCCTGATTCGAGGGACCAGACCAGATCGAACGAATCGCTTCTGCATGCATGCATGCATAGGGGGCTCATCAGATGTTGTAATCTTACCCTCTTGATCGCGTCTACGGGACCGAATTTGACCCTCAAAACAGAAAGAAAAAAGAAGGAAACAAGCAAAAGAAAGGAAACTAGACGAAAATGATGGGTCTCATCAAATGCAGGCTACAAGTCGAGGGAGAGCACGAGGCGACCCACCGCAACAAGCCAGAGGCACAGCACCCCACAGCCAGCCAGACAGACAGACAGGCACCGCAGGAATCAGAAGATCCTTTGCTTTCTTTTGCGTTTGCATTCTGCTCGTGCTTCCCCTTCTTGTTTCGGTCCGCCCCTCTCTATGACTATCTATCTGTTGGGTCTGCGTGAGTGTCTGTTCGTTCGCCTGCCTGCATCAATCCAGAAGTGGCGAACGCACAGAGAGACAACCAGACTGACTGGAAAGGCATTTGCATCGCGTCTGCAACTCTGAACTCCACCCGGTCGCTCAGCCCCGCCTCTTCAGTACGGACTCGGGCTCGCATGCTGCAGGCAAGTGGTGTCCGTTGACATGTCGATGTGTGTCTGTGATGAATCACGCAAGCAGCGCTGCTTGCGCTGTTCACATTCAGTAGATCGATAGGGGACAAGCACGGGCCAGAAAGAGAAAGAAATGGCGACTGCCAAAGGAGGGACCCCAAGAGAGATGTTAAGTAAAGAGGGTGTCTACGCGACAAGACAAACAGGAGATTGCTGAGAGAGAGTCCAAAAACGGAAAGAAAAAGACTGGGCAGTTCAGCATCAATGGCAGAGAGAGGACTCTCAGATGGTGTGTCAAGGCGGCACCAAAAATCAAGAGATGAAGCCAAAAACCAACACACTGATTAATTTTGAGTGGGAAACAGTTGCGTTCCGCAGACACAAGAGTGTGAAGAGAAGCGCAACCGATGAATGGCGAAAAACAAACAGACAGACGACAGACAGACAGACAGAAAAAAAGAAAGAAAGAAAGAAAGATAGAAAGAAAGGAAGAAAGGGAGACAAGGAAGGAAGAAAGAAAGAAAGAAAGAAAGGAAGGAAGGAAGGACGGACGGAAGGAAGAAGGGAACAGGGAAAACCGAACGGAATGAAGGAAAGGGGACATAAACTGACCACTGATAGGGGCTGAGGGTGATTCCTTTCACCTTGGATCCCCCATACCTCCTCGCGATGTGCCGCGAGGACCCTCCCACACCGCATCCGACATCCACGGCTGTGCGAGCAGAGAATTTTCCCTCCGGGTCCGCAAATAGGAGAACGCGGTCAATCATGTCCACCTGCATGCTTCCATTCATTCGTTCATGCTTTGCCATTATGCCCGCCTCTTTTGAAAGACACACAGGGGGGCGGGAGCTAGTGAGGGACGTGGTGAGGGAACGAAGGGTGGTAGAGAGGAAGGAAGCAAATTCAGCAGGACAAGAGAGAGAGAGAGAGAGAGAGAGAGAGAAGAGGCGAGAAATGGAAGAAGGAAAGGGAGAAACGACGGGGCAGACTCACCCGTGATTTTTCACGCTCGAAACACGACAGTAGATTTATTGTTTCACAAAGACAGAAAACTGTGCTCACCCCCAGGGCTTAGATACGAAAAGAAAATCGGGTCACAAATGAACATCGAGTCGCGCAGTCACAAAAAGTTCAATTGCCCCGCGACCAGCTGACGGACCTGCGCCTGCTGATGGTCGGACCTCCAGGTGCCGTTGGGGTACCTGAACGAATTGTTTGAAGAATTCGATTCAGCATGCACGGAGAGGCAGAACTGTTGTGAGGACGTCTTCATACTTTTCTTCCCTCCCTCCCGCCCTCTTTCCTTCCGTGTAGAACTGTACAGGCAGGCAGGCAGGCAGGCTGTCACCGGTCGGTTTGTCTTTCAATCCTGTTCCCGTTTCTTTTTCTCCTGTTCAATTCGACAACTCTTTTCCCCCTCTGCTTTTCTGTTTTTTTTTGTTTGTTCTCTTCTTTCTGCTTGAATGGGACTTCTCGAGAGAGAGACGCGATCGATCCAAACTGACACCCCCCCAGCCACAAGAAAGAGCTGGAAGGACTGAGGGAATAGAGTGAGGTTGCATGCCTGACCATCCGTGGTGCATGTGCTCTACGGTAGCGAAAGCGAAGTCCGCCAAGGGAGAGATACGCCCATGCAAAGAAGCATGAATGCAGAAAAAATTTAAGAGCAGGGGAGGGGAGGTCAGTGAGTCCACTTGGCAGTTGCATGGATCCCGTCTGTGGATGCTACGTGTAGTCTCTCGCATGTAACATATGCAAGTACACACAAGCGCGCAGTCGGGAGCTCTCCGAAGAAACCGGGTAGACGGCAGAAAGGGGGGAACATTGGACGCGTGCAGAAGACACTGGAGACGGGAGACGGCAGAAACTCGTCGAAGCATGTACCATACGGACAGGCACCACGGGCAAGACAATTTCTCTTTTGACGGAAAGTTTGTGCCCAAGCTAATCATATAATGATGGGAGACGACGGAGACCCGCCAGAAAGGCAGAGCCGGGAGACAGCAACAAGAGACGGCTCAACAATACAGGAACCAAAGCACACGAAAGTAAAAAAATGCGCCCCGTCCACCCACTCGACTGAGTCCCCACTCACCTCCCCATATATCCTCCCATATTGCTGACGATCTGCACGCACACAGGCAGATAGGCGGCGCAAGGAATGGAATCAAGAAAGGAGACGGGAAGGTCTGTCGTCAGAATGAATCATCCGAACGACGCAAATCACACTTCCTCTGTCATTCCTTACTTGTCATAAAAGTGCGCAATCCCTTTTTTGAGTTCAGCATCTTCCCTCAGGACCCTGGAGCATGCCGGTATAGCGGACAAGAAAACAAAAAGAAGAGACACCCTACGACCGCTAACCATCGTGGCTGACGGGATGACAGCTCTCCTTTTTTTTCTTCAATGACGAGCTCAAAAGAAGGAAGAAGAAAGCAGAGTCAAGTCACGCACTGTACATTGTTGGGCGCTCACTGAGTTGCTCTGATATATACACATATTAATATGCATCGGGCGGATCTGAAGCCCTCCAGTGACGAGTCCGAAGACCGGCCGTGTGAAGACCGTGTAGAATGGCTGAGATACATGCGCGCTTTCACAAATTTTCAGATACCGTTGCATACGCGCGCGCTGCATGACCTTCAGGGGCCATGGCATGCCTATAAGCAAAAGGATGCAAAAGGCCGTTTTGCGGGCCACGTCACTGCATGCGAACGACTACACACACACCGATACGTACATCTGGGCATTGCATGCTTCCGAGGTCGCTTTCGAGGCTCTGATCGGAGTTCCCTGCCCAGATCAAATTTCGCCGGTTTGAGAGCGCTTACGCACATGGATCCAACGAGCCAAAGAGAGAAATTCTTGCGGCTTACTCCGTCTGTACAGTGAATTTTCTTGTTGGCACTCTCTCCAAGTGTTGTTGAGAGGTGCGGCACGTGAGAGACAGAGGGCGAGAAGCACTTTCCTGGTTGATTTGAGGCTATCTGGAAGGGCCTCGATCTCTTTCCTCGATGTTCTCCCAAATCAGGGGGAGGGGCTCTTTGCCCCTTTTCCGCTTGCTCCGTTCTTCGATACCTAAGAGGGCGCTTCCTTGCACCTTCGCTCTCTACCAGAAGACTGCAGGCTTCTCCCTTGCAGCAGAGACCTTTGCGTCCGCTCAGGCAGGACCATACATGGAGAAGATGTACGAGGCGTGGAAGAAGGACCGCTCCTCCGTGCACATCTCTTGGGATGCCTACTTCTCAAATGTTCATGCTGGTGCCCCTCCTGGGAGCGCCTTCCAACCCCCCCCTGCCGGAGCGGCGGCACCCTCTGGGGGACCGGTTCCTGCACAGCAACCCGTGCAGGGTGTCCCTTTCTTTCCGGGGGCAGTGGGAACCCTTCCATCTGCAGGTGTGTCCCCGACTGCAAGGAAAAAATGCAAGCAAAATTATTTTCTCCGCCACTTTTCTTCCTGCATTTAATCTTCTCTCGAGACACCGAAACGGTCCGTCACCTTAACAACTCATGCGGTGTCATTCCAATGAAGTCGTCAGAGAGACTCTATGTGGTTATGGGGGTGGTGAGGGTGACATTCAGGGGAAATAGAGAAGAGAACAAGAGTCTCTGCACGAAGAGAAAAGTGCAGTCGCCCATCCCGACCTTCCCTTCCTTTTCCTTTCCTGTTCCTCTGTAGGCTCTCTCGCGACACCCGACCAGATGGCTCACGTGACCCAGTCCCCCCACGACACTTCAAGAATTATTCAAATGGTCAGTAAGTAAGTAAGGCAGGCAGACAGGCTTCCGCCCTCCAGGAGGACTACGCCGCTCGTTGTGGGGTTGATAAACTCTGAGAGAGAACCTTCCTTCCGTGTTTGGACTTTTTTTGGCGCAGAGGAGCAAGAAGTGGATGGATGGATCAATCATTTCTGCACGCACTGCTTAGTGACTGAAAAATGGAATCCACAAATGACGGGAGCCACGTTGTATTGTCAAGGCTTTGGGTGGGTTGTGGCACTAGAGAAGAGTGAACGCGAACAACGGTCCGCCTCTGAGGGAGGAAGGATGCAAAGTTGTCGAACAAAACCTCAGCGAAGGCAGATGGTGAGGAAGGCAGAACTCTGCCTTCCCCGCCTCCCCCCAAGTGCAGTGGAGTTTTTTTCAAAGAAAGGGCAGAAACGAAGGGTGTGTGTGTGTGTGTGTGTGCGTGTTTGTGTGTGTGTGTGTGCGTGTGTGTGTGTGTGTGTGTGTGTGTGTGTGGAATAGAAAGCTGGTGCAACGGTGAACAATAATGGAAAGAAGAAGTGCAGGTGTGCATGGGAAAAGATCACAAAGGGCCTAAACATTTGTGCTCCCATCATCATTCAGTCAGTACGAGTGTCACTCACCCATTCTTTTTGTTCTTTTGTTGATTGCCATGAAACGAACGAATGCACAAACAAACGTTCGAGTGAGTCCATTTCTCATCCGTACATCCATCTGTGCATACATGCATGCATCCAGGTGAGAGGATACCAGACCAGGGGCCACGAGCTGGCCCAGACGGACCCTCTCGGCCTCCCCCGCTCCCCCCCTTTCGTCCCCCTCGCCCGCAAGGACCCGCCAGTGGGCATCGGGTACAAATACTACGGCTTCACGGAGAGCGATCTTGATAAGGTAGGTAGGTGTGTGAGTCTCTCTCTCTCTCTCTCTCTCTCTCTCCCCCTCTCCCTCTCTCTCTTTCTCTCTCTCTCTCTCTCTCTCTCTGTGTGTGTGTGTGTGTGTGTGTGTGTGTGTGCGTGCATAAATGTATCCAACCCCCTGTGTCTGCGCGTGTGATGCAGACGTTTGACTGTCGCGTCCCTGGGATGACCGGGTTCTTGTCCCCTGAGAGAACTCCGAGGAGCCTCAGAGAGATCTCTACGAGACTCGAGGAGACCTACTGCGGATCGGTCGGTTCGTTCGTTCGCCCCTCACCTTTTCTTCACGGATTGCACCGCACCAAATCAATCTGTCAATCAAAGGGTACCTCGTTCCTGCACATTCGTCAGCTCTCTTCTCTTTCTCTCTCTCCCTCGCTCTCTCTGCGCGCGAGCGAGCGAGCGTGTGTGTGTGTGTGTGTGTGAGTGAGTGAGGGTGTGTGTGTGTGAGTGAGTGAGGGTGTGTGAGTGTGTGTGTATGTGTGTGTGTGTGTGTGTGTGTGTGTGTGTGTGTCCGTTTTCGCTGAGCCGTCTGCCCGCCCCTTCGCTTCTGTTGACGCTTCTGTTTGCAGATTGGTGTTGAGTTCATGCACATCACCGATCAGTCTGTATGCAACTTCTTGCGGCAGGTCGGTTTCCTTTGCTGGCGGGAGGGAAAATGAGTCTCACTCCCAATCTTTCTCCTCTTGGCTGTCTGCCTGTATTCATGAATTAAGGAGGGAAGCTAGGAATCAGCCGGACTGATTTTCTCTCTCCTCCTTCCTTGACAACTTCATGCGAGCTCCGGTTTTGTTATTTTGGGGTTTATTTCTGCCTTTCTCGTTCCTTCCCCTTGTGTTTGTTTCCTTCCTTCCTTCCTTGCTACATGACTGTCTTGTGCTGTCTCCACTCCTGTCTCCTCTCTTAATTGATTCGCAACCAGCCGGACAGACGAAAACTTTCCGCCGTCCTTGAAGAGACGAAACAAATAGGGACATTCCTTGCGCTTCTTCGGACGTCTTCATCCTCTCATTAGAGGCATCGACTTCCCTCTCTGGCTGCCTGCCCTGCCCCTCTGTGTGTGTGCCTTCCTTCAGGCGCTCGAGACGCCCCGAAATTTTGCCTTCTCTCCAGAACTGAAACGCAAAATCTTGGTCGGTGGGTGGGTGGGTGGGTCGGTCAGTTCGTCGAGGCGGTTCCTTTTTTGTTTTTTGTTTCGGTTTCATTCATTCTTGGGTGGGCAGCTAGCTGGTGGTTTGGGGGGGTGGGGTCTTCGTCTGTTTCCTCCCCCGCATGGCTTTTTCCATTCAGGTGTTAGTGTCAAGGCGTTGAAAAGGGGGGCCGCTATTGAAGGAACTGGTTGCAGCAAATATTGAAGACAACAGACAATGCCGGAACAAACTTTTTCTCTCCCACAGAATAAAAAGATGTGTCCGGTCATGAAACATCAATTAATGAATTCCGCTTTTCCCTGCCTGTTCTGTGCCTTATTGGCCAGTTCCCGTTGTTCGCGCAATTTTGGATGTTTGTATGTACGTCTGTCTGTCTGTCTCTGTCTCTGTCTCTGTCTCTGTCTCTCTCTCTCTCTCTCTCTCTCTCTCTCTCTGTGTGTGTGTGTGTGTGTGTGTGTGTGTGCAGGTGCGTACTGCTCGAGCTCAACTGTTCGAGCAATTCTGCGCCACGAAGTTCTCGACCTCCAAGAGATTTGGCCTCGACGGCTCCGAAACGATGATCGTAGGCCTCAAGGCGATGTCCAAAAAGGTTGGCGGTTGGGATGGGAGGATAGACAGGAGGAAGATCGAGAGAGAGCAAAAGAGAGACAGACAGAGAGAGAGAGAGAGCAAAAAAAGACAGACAGACAGAGAGAGACAGCACAAAAGAGAGAGAGAGAGAGAGAGAGAGAGAGAGAGAGAGAGCAAAAGACAGACAGAGAGATCGAGAGAGACAGCAAAAGACAGACAGAGAGAGAAAGAGAGAGAGAGAGTAAAAGACAGACAGAGAGATCGAGAGAGAGCCAAAGACAGACAGAGAGAGAAAGAGAGAGAGAGAAAGGAAGAAGGTCTTGTGCCTTGTACCTCAAGGCTGTCTGCACCCGACCCGTGCACCAGAAAAAGAGAAGAACGCAGTCAGACAACTCAGAAGAACTGAGAACTATTTCTCTCGACGTCTCCTGGTCTAAAAGTGGGAGGCACTCATTAATTGTGGATAACAACCAGACAGACAGACAGTCACTTTGTCAGTCGGGAGGGCAGAGGCAGCGGGGGCGACTGAGTGGCTGGACGGGAGATACAGACAGCACACATGTAGGTGCACACGCAAATTGAACCAAAGGAGGGATGGCGAGAGACGGAGAGACATAAACCAGGCATGCACACGTGGTTACAAAGCATCGGCAGGCAGAGGCAACACAGCCAGAGGCAACTGACCCATGTTCAGCGAACCTTGAGGGGATCATGATCAAACGTTTGGTGTGGCAATCTTTTCTTTCCCTCTCTCCGCCTCTGTCTCTGTGTCCTTCCTTGTGCAGGCAGCAAAGATGGGAGTGGACTCTATCGTCATCGGAATGCCGCATCGGTCAGTCAGTCAGGGGGTCTGTGCCTGAGCTGATTCATTGTACCTAGCCATGCTTCGATAGCTTCTGACAAATTCGTGCTTGTAGTCATTCATTTTTTCACGCAGTCAGTGAGTCATCGCATCTGTCTGTACGTCCCTGTGACCATACGGCAAGGCCATGCATTTTTCGCTGCGCCAAAAGGAACTCTGCCTGCCAGTTTGAAGATGATCGGCTGTTCCCGTTACATTTCATCTTCTGTCAGCGTTTCACAAGTCCGACGGAAAGTTTGTTGCTCCGGCAGCCAGGGAGACAGACTGGCTGACGCACTGCATGAATGTGTGAATGAGAAGGTAAAGCTCGATGAATGAATGAATGAATCAATGAATGAATGAATCAATGAATGTATGAATGGTTGGATGAATGAATGAATAACTAAATGGATGGATGGATGGGTGCAGGGGCCGGCTGAACATGCTGATGAACGTTATGCACAAACCGATGAATCAGATGATGGCGGAGTTCCAGGGAGTCACAGGTGTGTGTGTGTGTGTGTGTGTGTGTGTGTGTGTGTTCTTTGTTTGTCTGGAGGTCCGTGTGCGAGTCTGTCTGCCGGTGCAGAGCCTGCCTGTCTGGATTGAGAAGGCAATCCAGTCCATGTTTCCCCTCTCCTGTCCTTTCTGCTCTTCTACTTCGTTCAATACCCTCAGCGTCTGCCTGTGCCTGTTGGGGGTCTCCAGTTTGAAATGGATTCAAATATCCATCTGCATATGCATTGCTTTTCTTCTCTACTTTCTGTCGATCTTTGAATATGAACGCGTCCGTCATTGATCGTGTGGTTGGTCTGTCCATCCATCGAACCATCGGCAGACGAATGAGGAGGCAATGACTGGTTTTTTTTGTTTGGTATGCTTTGCTTTCTTTCCCCTCAACGCCGCTTCTTTTTTTCGTTCCTTCCAGACTGCTCGGCCTCAATTGGTTTCTTTTTTCACTCGTATCTCTTTTCTTTTTTTCACTTTTCTCTCCCTGCCTTCGCCTGTCTTGCCTTATTTTGAACTGATCTTTTCGTGCGCTTCTTTCTGCGCCTTGCTCCCTGAAGTCAGCGGAAAACCCAGCGCGCACTTTGTTTATTTCACGGGGCATCCCTTTCTTTCACTCCTCTTTCTCCCTCTGCGTTTCGCTGTCCTTCTTGGTGCCTGTCTGTCTCTCTGTCTGTCTGTCTGTCTGTCTGTCAGGATTCGGGGGGACCGAATGGGGAAACACCGGTAGGTCTGTCTGTCTGTCAGATTGGTTGGGGCTCTGTAGTCTGAGCCGGGGAGGGGGTTCTCTCCTCACCCTTCCTTCAGTCAGTCAATGAGTGGAGAGCTGTGCCGGAGGTGCGTCGTCGTGTAGCTCAACTCTCAACCAGGCGTTGTGCAAAATCCCGAAGTAAAGAAAATTCAACATCCACATGACTCACCGTGGGCCTGTCAGTCCGTGCAGTATCGAAGCGTGTCACAACTGTCAGAGAAGAGAAGAGAAGAGAAGAGAAGGGCAGAGTGGAAGACAAATGGAGAGAGAAGGGGGAGAAAGAATGTGTGTCGGATTCTTTTCTTTGGCCTCTCTGGAGATCGATCGACGGCCCTGATCCTTTCTGTTTCCTTCGTGCAGCATCTCTCCTGTCCAGCTGTCCAATTCGCTCGCAGCTCTGAGTTGAGCCTCCCCGTCTAGATTCATACTTTTTGTTTGTTCTCCACTTCCTGTCTTCGCAGGAGACGTGAAATATCACCTTGGCATTGAGTACGATCACTGGGACGATGACGCGTCAGTCTCTCTCTCGAGTGTACACGTGCACCCACCCACACAGACACACACACATACACACATACACAAAGAGGGAGAGAAAGAGAGAGAGAGAGAGAGAGAGAGAGAGAGAGAGAGTTGTATCGGGCAGGTACGGAGAGGAATGGAGAACAGCTTTTGCGTCTAAGGAGGGAGGATTGTTTTTTCCTTTGCTTCACCTCCTTTCCCCTATGCCGATGGCAAGGCGCGTGACTCAGCGCCTGATGTCATCACTTACAGGCTTCCGATGACAAGGTGCACTCGCACTCGGAAAAGGTGTTGTTGCCTGTGTGTCACATCGGTACAAAGCTCCCTCCTCCACGGACGCGTGTGTGTTTTTCCCCCTGGATGGATGCATGGGGTCTGCTCAGAGTAACACGCATGGGTCCTCCCTGCATATCTTTTCCTTCTTTTTCTTTCCCTTCCGCTTTTCCCCTTGTCCTTCCTGTCTGTCTGCAGACAGCGGTTCGTTCACATGGGCGTGCTGGCCAATCCGTCTCACCTGGAGGCCGTGAATCCTCTGGTCGTTGGGCAGGCGCGTGCACAGCAGTACTACGCAGGTGGGTGGGTGGGAGGGTTGGTCTGCCTTGCTAGCCGTTTTCGAAAGGGGAGGGGGTGCAGACGCTGGTCTGCTTCATTCGGGGCTTTCTGGAGCCTTTTTTTTTTTGCCTGAGAAAGAGAGAGAGAGAGGCAGAGTTTGCATTCGCTGTACAAGGTCATTTCCCTCTCATTTACGAACTCTCGATGGATGTTTTTTCTGTCTTTTGTCCTGTTCTTCGTGGTTGCAGGTGACAAGACTCGAGAGCGCGTGCTGCCTGTGACCCTCCACGGAGACGCGGCCTTCGCAGGTTGGTTGGTTGGCTGGCTGGTCGGTTGGTTGGTTGGTTGGTTGGTTGGTTGGTCGGTCGGTTGGTTGGTTGGTTTGGTTGGTCGGTTGGTTGGTTGGTCGGTTGGTTGGTTGGTTGGTTGGTTGGTCGGTTGGTTGGTTGGTTGGTAGGTTGGTTGGTTGGTCGGTTGGTTGGTTGGTTGGTCGGTTGGTTGGTTGGTTGGTTGGTTGGTCGGTCGGTTGGTTGGTTTGGTTGGTCGGTTGGTTGGTTGGTCGGTTGGTTGGTTGGTTGGTTGGTTGGTCGGTTGGTTGGTTCGTTGGTAGGTTGGTTGGTTGGTCGGTTGGTTGGTTCGTTGGTAGGTTGGTTGGTTGGTCGGTTGGTTGGTCGGTTGGTTGGTTGGTTGGTTGGTTGGTCGGTTGGTTGGTTGGTTGGTTGGTTGGTCGGTTGGTCGGTTGGTTGGTTGGTTGGTTGGTTGGTCGGTTGGTTGGTTGGTTGGTTGGTTGGTCGGTTGGTTGGTTGGTTGGTCGGTTGGTTGGTTGGTTGGTTGAACAGGAAGCAAGGAAGGAAGGTGAGAGGAGGGAAGCGGAGAAGGGATGCTGGGTGTTTTTTTTGGAGGGCAGTTCTGTCCGGATCTCTGCCTGCCTGCCTGTCTGTGCGGGCCCCCTTCCCACGTTGTCTGAGGGACCGTGTCATTCTTTTGTGTTTTGTGCTTTCTCTTTTTCTGTGTCTGCGTGAAGAAGAAAGGAAAAGAGAAAACAGATAGCGTGCCTGTAATTCCTTTCCTTCGGACCATTGGTCTGCTGCATGGGGCTTTCACCTTCGTGAGTGCATGTCATTTCATTGTCCGTCCTTTGCTCCTCGATCGATGTGGGCACTTCACCCATTAATATGCAAACTCGGTACTCACTTGCCTTAATTCTCCCTCCACTCACTTTCCCCTTCACTTTCGAGCCAGGCCAAGGCGTGGTGTACGAGACGGCTCAGATGTCCCGGATCCCCAACTACGAAGTCGGAGGGACTCTGCACCTGGTGGTCAACAACCAGGTAGGTAGGGGGGAGTGGAGTGCATGGGTCCGTTTGTTTGGGGGAACGAGTTGTTGGCACACATGTGAGAATCAATGCAGAGAAAATTTGTTTCAGAGCCAAAATCGGGGACAATCCGGATCACGTTCTGTGTATGTTCCCTCCCTCCCTCCCTCCTGCTGTATGGTCATCCATCTCTCCTTCACTTTTCTCTTTCGTTGGCTCTTCTCTTCTCTTTTCTCCTTGCTTTCTTAGTTTCCAAAAAAACACGCATTCACTCTCGCAGTTTCAAATGGAGAGAGAGTGTCTGTCCCCTATGAGAGCTCCGATGCATACTGTGACCATGCATGCATGCAGGTGGGATTCACGACGAATCCGGTGGACTCCGGCAGCGGGAAGTATTGCACAGGTCTTTCCGTCTGTCTGTCTGTCTGTCTCTCTCTCTCTCTCTCTCTCTCTCTCTGTGTGTGTGTGTGTGTGTGTGTGTGCGTGTGTGTCTGTCTGAGTGTCTTCCTGAGAAGCAGGAAAAAGGAAGAAATATGTAGTCTGTCTGCAGGCAGATGATAGGACTGCGCCAATTTGTTTTTGCGTACTGGTGCCTAGTTGCAACTTGTCTGTCCGCCTTTTGTCACTCGCCGCCCTTTCCTGCGTGCGTTTCCGCGTGTGTTTGGCTCCTCTGCTAGACGTTTTTGAGCGCGCTTCACTTGTTTGCGTCTGTGTACGCGTCAGTGTCGGTTCATGTTTGTTTGGCCGTGCCTGCGTGGCGGGCGTTTCGTTGACGTGTTTGTGAGGCGATTCATGACTTTTTTCCTTTCTTTGCTTCTTTCTTCTTTGGTTCCTGTTCAGATCTGGGAAAGGCTCTGGAGGCGCCGATTTTTCACGTCAACGCAGGTCGGATTTGTTTGGGGTTTTCTCTTTCTTCTTTTCTTTTCTTTCTGCTCACACACATGCAGATGCACAAAGAGAGGGCGAGGTCTGAGCAAAGAAGAACAGAGCAAGAAAGACTGAGACGAGGTAGCGGAGAGAGAAGGGAAAAAAGAGGTAGAGAGTGTGACGAAAATACGAAAGAAAAAGGGTTGTTTGTGGAGTGTTTCTTTGCACAGAATTTTGCAATTCCCTATTTTCCCCGGTCATGGAAGGAAGGAAAGGACGAATAGTTGCCGAGCACTCTGAACGGTCGGTGAATTTCCTCACAGAATGCACACGGTAAAAACTTCTGTCGTCACTCCTTCCTTCTGTCTTCCTCTAACTTTCGAAAACGAATAGCTGACTGGGTCACTGACTGACTGACCGCATGGATGGATGGATGGACGGATGCAGACGACCCTGAGGCCGTGACGTTCGTCTTTGAGCTGGCGCTTGAGTACAGGTGGGTGCAGAGGCCGCGGCAAGGATGGTTACCAGATTTCTGTGCGATCGGGGGAAGGGGGGGTTTCATAGAGACACACAGACCGGCAGTCAGTCAGATAGGCAGATAAAGAGAGAGAAAGACGAGGAAAGCCAGACGGCATGGATTTTGACTCCTGCCTGTCTCTTGGATGAACAGGCATGCAGTCGCCCATCCTGAATTGCAAACTTTTGCCCCTCTTCTGTTCTGACACACTGAAGCCATGCGGTTGGTTGGATGATGATAAGATGTGTATGAATATATACACACAGAGAGAGAGAGAGAGAAACAAACAAACAAGCAAGCAAACAAATGAAAATAAAAACGGAAAGAACCAAAGAAAGAAGAAAAACGTTTTGAGGATGCAGGCAAAGATTCCAACAGGACGTCTTCATCGACCTGGTGGGATACAGAAGATATGGACACAACGAGTCAGTCAGTCAGTTAGTGGGCAGGGGATAGGGGGCAGGGGAGGTGCAAGATGATCTGGGATTCTTTTTTTTTTTCTTTTCTTCGCGGCATTGTTGCTTTCTGTTTCCGTCTCAGCTTCCTCCCCCTATTCCCTCGTCGTCTTTTTTCTTTCTTTCTTTCTTTCTTTTTTTCTTGCTCGCTTGCTTGCTCGCTCTCTCTCTCTCTCTCTCTGTGTGTGTGTGTGTGTGTGTGAGAGAGAGAGAGAGGGGGGGGGGGGGGGGGGGG
>JAHBMJ010000374.1:1428-31364 GCA_018398765.1 Chromera velia | reverse complement strand
GGGGGGGCGGGGGAAAGCAAGCTTATTCAGGTGTGGTTGTGCCCCCGTGTTGCCTGTCATAACACGACAACACAACAAAAGCGTGACTCGCAACGTACCCGGGACTGCAGGCTGGACATGCCCAAGTTCACCCAGCCACGCATGTACAACCTGATCGCAAAGCACCCTCCTGTATTCGACAAGTACTCCAAGCAGCTCGTCCAGGTCGGTGGGTCGGTGGGTGGGTGGGTCGGTGAGACAGCTGCATGCAGCCAGTCGAAGAAGCCAGAGTGGCAACAACATGCGCATATCTGTCTGTGTAGGTGAAGCGAATGACGAAATGAAGTCGGGTGTAGCACTTCTAGGTCGTTGGCAGGAAGATCGAGAACAGGAAACCGGCATTCGATAGATGTTTCTCCTTTTTCGCTGCTTTTCCGTATCCCACTCCCCCTCCCCAGTGGGTGGCATGTGTACTCTCCCTCCTCCTCTCTCTCTCCCTGCCCACAACCCTGCAGGAGGGGGTTGTGAGTGACGAAGACGTTGAGGCCATCAAGAAGGATATTTTCTCGTTCTACTCGACGTGAGTGAGTGAGTGAGTGAGTGAGTGAGTGAATTCCCGCGGCGGCGCTGCAGGAAGGGATTGCATGAGTTTTTTGAGGGAAGAACAGGGATTGTAAGGGTGCTAAGAAAGCGTGGTGTAGGAAAGAAAAGAAGGAAATTGGGCACACATTCTCTACTGACTGACCGTGCGTGTACGCAGAAAAAAAGAAGGAAGACCAGAGAGAGCCTTCGGTTTCCCCTTCTTTTTGTCTCCCTTCTAGTTGTTCAAGAGACAGAAAGCAAAGAGCAGGGAAGAGCAACCAAAGTCATGCAAGCTTTTCCTTCCCAACAGTTCCATCCAGCCAGAAAAACAGCCAAGCAGGCAGGCAGGCAGCAAATGAGTCAAATCCTTCACCCCTTTTCTGCCTTTCCGTTCGTTTACTTCTCTGCCTTTTCTTTATGTCTCTGTGGACGAGACAAGAATTTGCACCAGGGAAACACAGCTACATTCTGTGGCTTTCTCTCGCCCGTATTTTCCTTATTATTCCCGTTGTTCATTCTTGAACGGGGACCCCCTCCCCGGCGCCGTACTCTCTCTCTCTCTCTCTGTGTGTGTGTGTGTGTGTGTGTGTGTGTGTGGATATGTGTGTGTGTGTGTGTGTGTACAGGGAGTATGAGAGATCGAAGGAATTCGACCCGAAGGATAACTCTATCTTCGGTCCGTCCGTCCGTACTTCTGTTCGTTTGTCCTTTTGTGTGGTTAGCTCCTTTGTCCAGCAACAAGGACAGCAAAGACACAAGAGAGAGAGAAACAAAAAGGGGGACTCAGTTAGTTGCTCTTTCCCTCACTCACTTTCTGACTGCTGTCTATTCATCCATGCAGTCGAGGTCACACGCCTCCTTGATTGCTTGCTTGTTGGTGCACGTTGACGGTGACATGCAGACAAGAAAAGACAGGACAAACAGGACACACACACATACACACACAAACACACACATGCCTGGATGCATGCAGGATGGGAAGGGAAAGGAAGCAAGAAACAAGGGAGAGAGGGAGGACCTAGGCGATTCTAGAGTCCTGCCGAACAAGAATGAGATGAGATGTTGTCTCGGCTCTTCTCTTATTTCTCCCCTCAATGTTGAAAAGAAAATTCCCTCTCCTCCCGCTCTCGTCACCTCACTGAAAGGGAGAAGCGGGGGGGAAGAGGGCAGAGGCTGTCCTCCTATTCCCCCCTCCTCGGCCATGTTGTCTGTGCAACAATGTATCTAGTGGACTTTTGTCGACGAGTTTTGAAGCAAGACTCTTTGTGTGCGACTGCATGAATGTCCAAATGCATGTGTGTGTGTGTGTGTGTGTGTGTGCAGAGTACCAGCCGCAGTGGGCTCACATGAAGACGCCCCTCCAGATCGCTCAACAGAGACCCACAGGTAGGGGGGAGGGGCAGACGTGGCTAGAAATTGTCGATCGTTAGACACACACACTCTCACACACACACACGTGTATGTATCTATTGTGTGTGGGGGGGNGGGGGTTGGGTGTGGGTGTGGATGTGGGTTTGTGTGGATGGGAGAGGGAGAGACGGAGTCAGAGAGTGAGGGATGGACGCATGGATGATGGTTGAATGTCGAGCTGCTTTCCTCTCTCCTCTGTAAGGCCGGCAGGCAGGGCTGTCTTTTCTCTCTTTGCTCTTTGTTCTCTCTCTTTGTACGGCTGACTCGTATTGACTCTTTTCCTTCGGGTTTGCAGAGCTCCATGTGTCTGTTGTTCTGTTTTTCCTTTGTTCCTTGCTTGCTGTATCCATTCTCTTTTTTCCTCTACTCCCTTGTTGGAGGAGGCAGGGTGGATATGCAGGGCGATTGATCGTCTGCATTTGATTTGCTCGCTTCTTTTTCTTTTTGCACAAAGGTGTTGGTTGAATAAAAACACCGCCATTCTGTTTCTGGGTGAAGGCGTCGAGCTCGACTGGCTGAAGCGCATTGGCGAGAAGATCTGCACGTTGCCTGAGAGCTTCCAGCCGCATCCAACCATCGGTAGGTCTGCGGGGGGGGGGCACTTCAAAGGAGTGGAGCGAAGGGAAGGAAGAGAAATCACATGCGTGGATGGACGGAAAATACCTCTCTCCCATTCCTTATTTCTTTATGCGTGTGCGTCTCTTTGTTGTTTTCCTTTCCTGTTGCGCGCCCGTGTAAGCACGCGAGATAGTTGCAAAACAACAATTGTTTTTCGGACTTCACGTCTGATCGGCGTCACTGTCAATCTTTAAAACAGAAAATCGGCCATTCAATGAAAATTGATTGATTCAGACAGACCTCCCTTTTGAAAAGGGGGCGATCACGAGTACTGCCGCCAAAAAAAAGAGATACAAAGAGTTTCAGGGGAGCCAGAGCCGTGCATTTCAAAAAGAAGTGGTTCGCACAGAAAGACGAAATGAGACCGACTCCCACACACTGCCTCCCTGCCTCCCTGCCGGCAGGCAAAACGTTCAAAGCCCGACTCGCAGCGATCGAAAGTGGAGAGGAGGTGAGTGGAAAGCGAGAGAGCAGGACGAGGGAAGCATGACCAATGAGAGGGCTCTCTCGCAGGAGATGGTTCGGAAAGCAGAAGAGAAAAGGAATGGAAAGAGGAAGTATAGGTAGGGAGGGAGGCAGTACGTGCGGACCCGACTTTCTTCAGGCTTTCCTATGTGTGTCTGTCTGTCCATCTGCCGGTCTTTGTCTTTTCTGGTCATGTCGTTTCCTTCTTCTCTTCTCACTCACCTCACATCACGCGAACACCCTCACACTGCTCTAAGCGGCCATGACCCCCTCACCACATTCCTCTCTTCTTCCTGACTTCCTGTCTGTCTGTCGGTCTGTATTTCTGGTCTTGAGTGGAAGCAGCAGAGGATTAGCGTATGATCATACACCCAGTGATCACGTGAAAGTCTGTCGAGAGGTGGAGAGGCAAGGGGCGCTTAACTCGCACCTTTCGGGCCCCCTGCCCATGCTGTTTGATTGTTGGTGATGTTCTTTTGTCTTTGTTCTTTCTTTCTTTTTGTCTGTTGTGTTCATCAAGAAAAGGAGGGAGAAGCAGAAGAAACATGTAGTCTGTCTGTCTGTCTGTCTGTCTGTTATGTATGTGAAGAAAAAAGGGAGAAGAAGGAACATCTAGTCTGTCTGTCTGTCGATCTCGACCAATCGCTTCCTTCCTTCCTTCATTCCTTCATTCCTTCCTTCCTGCTGCATTTCTGCATGCAGGTCGACTTCGGTCTAGCAGAAAATCTGTGCTACGGGTCTCTCCTGGCAGACGGGTTCCATGTGCGGCTGGCGGGTCCGTCGGCTGGCTGGCTTGCGTTTCTTCTTCTTCTTATCTTGCTATCTTTAAATTTTCTTCCTTCTTTCCTTTCTATGTGTCGCTCTCTCTCTCTCTCTCTCTCTCTCTCTGTGTGTGTGTGTGTGTGTGTGTGTGTGTGTGTGTCCCTCTCGCTCTGTCTGTTTGTCTTTGTGATATAGTCTGTCTGTGTGTATATGTGTGCGTGTGTGTTTGTTTGTTTGTGTTTGTGTGCAGGTCAGGACGTCCAGAGAGGAACCTTCTCGCATCGACACGCGTCAGTTGCTTAGTGTGTCTTGACATGAAAAGCCGTGAAGTTCTCAGTGCCGGTCTGTCCATTCGATCTCTTGCATGGCATGTTGAAGCCGTCCATCCCGTTTCTTATTCCTTCTCGCTCGTTTCTCCTTTCTCCCCCCCCGGCGAGTGTGTGAGTGAGTGCAGCGTCCTGCACGACCAGACCCACTACAACACCTACAACACGTTCAGTGCGCTGAAGACTCCTCACAGGTCGGTGCGTTTGTGCGTCAGTCAATGCTTCTCTCTTGCTGTGACAGAATGCAGAGGGAAAAAGCAGCGACGCTCGTGTGAAAGGGTCGGGGGGTCAGTCGGGCATTGTGCCCGAAGGGCCCGCCTCTGGCTGCGCGATTCGTTTTGTTCTATTCGTAAATGGAGGCAGCCTACATTGAAAGATGCGGTGGTCGCTTTTTGTATTCACTTGGTAGTTCTTCCTGCTCTTTCCCCCCGATCTTTTTTGTGGTAGCAAATTTTTGCATTCGTTTTCATTGCTGTGTGGTGCATCGTAGATCTCTTTCCTCCGACTGACCATGAGACTGAAGCTTCTTCTGATTGACTGGTTGTCTGACGGAATGCATCATTCGAATGAAGGGCCCTCTCCCTGAGGTCGTTACGCTCCGTTTTTTGTTCTTTGTCGACTCTGCGTGCTTGCAATTCCATCCATTTTCTGGTTGACGCAACATTGGCAGTGTCTTTCTTTCTTTCTTTCTTTCTTTCTCCATTTTTTCTTATGTAAACGACGGATCATCTCTGGCCACTACTCCAAGGAACCAGATCCATCCGTCATATAGACAGACAGACAGACAGACAGAAAATGTCCAAAAACCCGGATAGTATAGGTGAGTGCCCACTTATGCGTTGCTGAGTGCAGCATCGAGATTGGAAACTCGCTTCTGTCAGAGTACGCAGCGATGGGCTTTGAGGTCAGATGGAATTGGCGGAAGGTTCCCTCTGCTCGTTCGATTTGTTGGAATGAAAACCTTCGTGGCACGCATGCACGCGCGCGCGCACACACACACACACACACACACACACAGAGAGAGAGAGAGAGAGAGAGAGAGATGCATGGCAAGACGAAGGAAAGCAGTCGAAAAATCGGAAGGAATTGAACAAATGATCACTCAAGGGCGGGCCCGAGGAGGAGGAGGAGGCTGCCTCGGGGAGTCCGTGTGCACCATGCAAGCAGAGAGAGAGAGAGAAAGTTTGGTTCCGCTTTCTCTGAAGGTCTGCAGACAGTCGTCCCATGCATGTGCATGCTTTCCGATTCTCTCCCTCCCTCTCTGATTTCGTCGTGGACGCGTGCATAAAATAACTGCTTGCAGGTCGGGTATGCAATGGAGCACCCGGACAGTCTCGTCATCTGGGAGGCACAGGTCTGTCTGTCTGTCTGTCTGCTTTTTTTTTCATTTATTTCAATTTTGGAGTTGGCAGGGAAGGGAAGGGAGCAGAAAGGGATCAGAGTGTCAAGTCTCTCACGTCAGTGCTTTCCTTGCCCATCGTCTCTGCTCGAGGGTTCCTCCCTCCTGCGCCTTCTCCATCACACACAAAGAGAGGGAGAGACGGCTAGCCGTGAGTCGATTGAATTCAGCGACTTGATTCCAGAATTTGATATGTAGAGAAGGGCATGCATTTATACATCAAACGCGTGTTTGTTCCTTTGAGTCTCTCTCTCTCTCTCTCTCTCTCTCTCTCTGTGTGTGTGTGTGTATGTGTGTGCGTGCGTGTGTGAAATTAGGTATTTTTCTTGTTTTTCTCAAGAGCTAAGTGCCTCCGGGTTTTTTTGCACCCGTCCAAAGTGCACCACATAGGGCAAGTACCCACGTAGAACACACACAAAGGAGTGAGTGAAGGTCGGATGGATGGATCGATGGATGGATGGATGGATGCAGTTTGGAGACTTCGCCAACGGTGCTCAGATCATCATCGATCAATTCATTTCCTCTGGAGAGACCAAATGGGGGAGACAGTGCGGCCTAACTCTGATGCTGCCTCACGGGTCAGTGGGTGGGTGGGTCAGTCGGGTGTTTGGTCAACGAAGAAAAAGAAGAGGGAATGGAGATGAAAGGGACTTTCTCTGATCAAGCAGAGGGCAGGAGTGAGCCAGTGTTCCTTCTTCACCTCGCTCTTCCATTTCATGCAGTAATTCTTTTCTTTTTTTCTTTCTCCTTCGCCTTCAGAGAGTGAGCGTGAGAGTCAGAGAGAGAGGGAGCGAAGAGAGACGTGCCCGTGGAAAGAACGCGAGGGGGAGGGAAAGACCCTCTATTCTCTTTTGCATCTGACGGACGCACAGAGGAGAAGAGGGGAGAGACTGTTCGGGCGGGACCGTATTGATGAATGCCTGCCGCCCGCCTGTCCACCCGTGCGCGTGTGGGGGGGGGGAGAAGGGGGAGATGTTTCCGAAATTTATGCCTCGCTGCTTCTTGTGCAGGTATGACGGGCAGGGGCCTGAGCATTCTTCTGCGCGTCTGGAGAGATTCCTTCAAATGTGTGACGACAGGTGGGTTCGTTGCTTGGTCCTTTTCTTTGAGAATGTATGTGCATGCATGTAGATCGAGTTCGATACGTGCACTCAGTCATTCATTTGCTCGGGTTGAGAGAAAGAGAGACAGACAGACAGACAGACAGACAGGAAATGCCGTCTGCTCGCTTGACTCAGTGGGGAAAGATTGTGTGTGTGTGTGTGTGTGCGCGCGCGTATGTGCGTGTGTGTTCGTCTGTCCATCAGAAAAGGAGAAAAAGAAACCAGATAGTCTGTCTCTCTGCCTCGTCATGCTCTGGCCAGCCGCGTGCGCAACCACGATTCGCGACTTCTGTCCGAAAGCATTTGAAAGTGGTATTCGACCTGCTTGTCTGCCTTCATGCATGCAGGGAAGACGTGATTCACCCCGAGAACTGGGATGTCGCGCACAAATCTGTCGTGCAGCAGCACAACGTTCAGGTCTGTCTGCGTGTGTGCTAAAGGGAGGGAGGGAGACCAGGGTAACAGAGAGAGGTGAAGGCAGATGAGTGTGGGTGGGCTGCTGAGACGAAATATTCAAGCCAGTGGTTCGATCGAAGAAGAGAAGAGGGGCAGGGAGAGTGTGCGCAGGAAGGATGAGGAGAAAAGGGAGGCAGACCGACGCCTTGGGGGTTTCTCTCTCTGTCTTTCTCTCAGAGGTGTAGAGGTGTGTGTCTGTGTGTGTGTGTGAGAGAGAGAGAGAGAGAGAGCCTCCTTTCACCAATCCTCCTCTAAGGCTCTCTTCCCGATGGGATGGAAGGCTCGTGCATAGGGTCTCCTTCGGGACTTTCTTTCTTTGTCCCCCCCTCATTGTTTTTTGTTTCCTCTCTTTTTTTTCACGTCTGTTTTTCTCAATGCGTGCTCCTTGTCCCTGTCTGTTCGTTCTCTGGCCTGGGTACAGGTCGTGATGTGCTCCACCCCTGCGAACGTCTTCCACTGCCTCCGTCGGCAAGTCCATCGCGACTTCAGAAAACCTCTGGTGATGTTCAACTCGAAGGTCCGTCGGTCGGCTTGTCGGTTTGCTTGGGTTGCTATGGTGTACAGAGATGCTAGATTTTACCAACTTGCGTGTGTCCATGAAGTGTGGCAAGACTTCAGCCGCCTTCGCTGACTTTCTTTTTTTGCGCGTATGTGAGGTTCGAATCCTGCTCTTGAATAAAAGGAGGCAAAAACTTTTCAGGAGGCAAGCATAAAGTTAAACGATCGTCGTTTTCTTTTTCCTTCTTGGGGGAATATCCTTCCCCCATTTTCCGTTTTTTTTTTTCTTTCAGTCACACGACTGCATCAATTTGGAGGCAGCACACATGGGATAATGGAGGAGGGGAGGGAGGCATCCGTCAAACTGAGTCTTTTGAGTTTCTTTGTTTTCAAACGTTGCTGGACGGAAGTCTCTTCGCTCCCACCTGTCCTGTCTCACTCTGTGTCTGTGTCTGTGAAAGTGTGTGCGTATGTGTGATTCTCTCTCCGTCTACTTCCGTGTGTGTGTCTGCTTTCAGAGGATCCTCCGTCTCCGTGCTGCCTACAGCAAGCTCGCAGATCTGGGTCCTGAAACCAGATTCCTTCGGTCGGTCGGTCGGTCGGTAGGCGCTTGGTGGTGTTGGGCGGGGGGGGAGGTGCTTTTTCTCGTTTTTGTGCTGTGTTGTGTTGTTTTTTTCCTTCTTTCCTTGTTTTGTTCTTAAATTGCCCACTCAGCCTGAAGAGAAGAGCTCGCAAAGCCCGCCTCTGGCAGCTTTTGATCTGGTGGGACCTTCTCTGACGATTTCCTCTCCTCTCCCTTCTCTTCTCCCTGGGAGGTGGATCATTCATGCAGACAGACCGTGCGTGGCAACCTTCCTTCTCTCCTCCCTTCCCAATCCTTAAAGCGGAAAAGTAAATGGAGAGTGACGCTCTCCGGGAAGCCTGGGCGTCCAGCTTCTTCTTCTTTTTCGTCTTCAACTAAATGTGATGTGGAGTGGATCAACGTGGCAGACCGTCATGGAGGTTTGGGGGAGAAGTGAAAGCGAATGGGGGGAAGAATCAATTACTGAAAGACCGAAAACTCGACTGAGTGAGTGAATGCAGGTACATTCCTGAGAACCACTCAAGCGCCGAGGTGGACCCTCCTGAGAACATCGAGAGAGTCATCGTCTGCTCCGGACAGGTTTGTCGGGTTGTCTTCTTTTTCTCTCTCCGAATCTCTCTCTCTCTCTCTCTCTCTCGATCTCTCCCGTTTGTCTTGTTCTTCCCTCCTCTCCTGCTTTCTCTCTTGAGTAAGCGAGGAAGGCCCTGTATGGTCGGTCTGTCCCATTGTTTTTTTTTTGGTGCCTCCCTCGCTGGCTCCAGAAGAATGCAACCAGCGTGTGTGGGAAAGGAAAGCTTGGCAGAGGTACGACTGAGCGGGTCTGGGGGCGGGTATGCATGTAGAGGGGTGTGTGTAGGGATGGATCCATTTTGGGTATGCAGAGGACAGCAGAGAAGAGAAGAGACAGGTGCAGACGCAAAGACCTCAGATTGTCGACCGAAGAAGTTGTGGAAGAGAAATGAAGGAATAGGAAAACGAGGTTGGTCGGAAAAATAAAACGACGCTTCCTTCTGCCTTCAACTTTGCTTTTCTGTAATGATTGGTAGACGCCTCGTCGGCGGCAAGTAACACCTGATTCACTTATTGTGCCTCTCTCTATGCATGCAGGTCTATTACGACTTGAAAGCCTTCAGACAAAAGCAGGAAGTGAAGAATGTCGCCGTTGTCAGGTACGTAGTTTTCCTTTTTGTCTTTCACTCCTCCTGTCCTCTGATCCTCTCTCTGTTTTTTTTTTTTTCTGTGTACTGAGTGTGCGTGCAAGGCTTGACCTTGGTGCTTCGATTGACTCTCATTCGAACGCGCAAATGCCGAAGTAGGGCTGGGACGTGTGCTTCTATTCAAAGAAACGAAATCTTCTTTGAAAGCGTGTATGGGTGCATGGGGTCACCGATTCCTTTTTGTTTGCCTTTTTGCTTGCTTGCATGCGGCATAAATGATTTATGCCTGCAGGGTCGAACAGCTCTCCCCGTTCCCCTACGAGAGGCTGATTGACGACCTCCAGAGATACCCGAATATGAAGAGCCTTGTGTGGGCACAAGTCGGTCTTCGTCCTCGCTTTGCTGTCTTGTTTGTTTGTTTGTCTCTTTGTTTGTTGGTGATTTGACGACGTTCAAAAAAGGAAGCAAGGTCCTAGGGCTTCAGAGAGGGTACCGGTGGACACATGCAGCAAATCGGACTGACTGAGTTGTTTGAACGAATTTGTTTTCGTAATTTCTCGAAACCCCTGTTACCTACAAGAAATGATTTGGTCACTCATTGTTCTTTCCTTTTGCATGTTTGCTCAAGCAATCGAGAAATTGAATTCAATCCCTCGATCAATTTCACTCGACGATTCCTCCCTGCCTCCCTCCATCAGTCCCGTCTCTGTGAAGAGAAGTGATGGATAGAGACTGCGATTGACACCGCGAGAGCATTTCATACAACGCGCATTTGTCTTGCTCACCTGTTTCTCTTCTAGTGAACTCAGCCTTGGGGGGGGGGCTCGTTCAGCATGCATGAAGTTGTGCTTTCTTTTTCCGCATTGGGATCCTTCAGGCACACAACCAGCCTTACCTCCTTCTACTAACTGATGGTAGTGCGCTGCTCTTTTGAGCGTTAACAGATTGAAATACGGCTATGTGCATCACGAGAGAATGAAACCCAATGGATGCAACGGATGCAGGAGGAACCGATGAACATGGGAGCGTGGACGTACACGTCGAAACGCCTCGAAAACTCCCTGAGACACCTCGGCTTCCCTAATGGAATCACACACCCGATTTATGCAGGTCTGTCGGTCTGTCTGTCTGGCGGCTTGTGAGTGTGCATGCATGCATTTGTGTGTGGGTGCAGTCAGATAGACACACCTTTGAGTTTATTGATCATGATCGAGCGGTGAAGGGCTTTTTGGAGCCTTTTGCACTTGGGTAATAGTGAAATTTGAAGCGAACAATGGAAGGGAGACGAAGAGATCTTGCCCTCTGATCTGGTGACTTGGTTCGTCATTTTGTCGGCCCCCTTTTTCTCCTGTCGTTTTTCTTCTTGGCGTGTATGCGTTCAGTCGTGGTCTGTTGGTCTGCAAGGGTCTTCTCTCCTCCTGCCTTTCTTCCTGCAAGAGAGCCGGGGTTGCAATTTTCGGACCAAACAGATTCCATTTCCCTCTGTGTCGTAGTTTTGTTTTCTTTTGCTTGTCTGAATAGCGATAGTCATCTTTGTACAAACGCTGATCTCCCGTCTCTCCGTGGATCCGTTTGTTCGTTGGTGTCGACGCACGCACGGGGCACGTTGATGGTCGATCGATCGGCCGATTGCTGGATGATTGATTGATTGATTGATTGATTGATTGATCGATCGATTGATTGATTGATTGATTGCTTTTGATTGATTTTGATTGATTTTGATTGATTGATTGATTGCAGGGAGAGACGTAGCCGCATCGCCAGCTGCTGGTCCGTCCCGGTCTCCCTCCCTCCCCCACGCTTCTTTTCTTCCTTCTTCCAGCAGCTTCCTTCCCTTTTCCTTCCGTTTTGTGTGTGGCATCATCGTTGACCTCTTTGAAAGAAAGCACCACATAGCTTGTCTCCCTTCCGGCTTTCCTTCCCTTTCCTTTCCCTTCCTTTCCTGTCTGGTCTTTCAGCGTCTTGACAGCTCTCTCTCTGTCCCTTGAGACGAAATACAAAAATCCAGTCCGACTTTTTTGTGTCTCTCTCCGACGACAGACAGACACTCTTTTGTGTGCCTTTTTGCGAAGAAAGAAATGCCAGGAGGCATGCATGGCTCGAACGCTGTCGTCAAGCTTTTTTTTTTCTACAAAGCAGATTCGTTTGTGTGGCGAGCTGAGCTTGTTGGCTCGTTGGCTCCTTTGTGCTGAAAAGGTGTAGGAGATGTGTGTGTGTGTGTGTGTGTGTGTGTGTGTGTGTGCGTGTGTGTGTGTGTGTGTGTGTGTGTTGTGTTTGGATCATGAAAAGCTGATGTTTTCCTTCGAACAGTGAGGGAGTGTTGCCTCTTGCTCTCATGTTTTTGAATGGACAAAAAGAAAAACTCATGGATACATGACGGAGTGATGAGTGTTTTCTATGCAAATGGATGATGAAGATGATGATACACTCATTCGATCACTCATGCTGCAGGAGACGGAAAGCTCCACCAGATGGAGCTGGCCACGTTGGTTGAGGACGCGTTCAACCTGGAGAGAACGACGCACTCCTGGCGAGAGAAGTACCTGAATGAATAAAGGAATGAAGGAAGGAAGAAATAAATGAATGTGCGGATACATGAAAGAAAGAAAAATTGGGGCGCGATGATTCACTCCAGTAAGGAGTCCCGCCAGCAGAGAGGCGGCCAAATAAGGAAGGTGAAGGGGGGGAGAGGGGGGATTTCGTCATTTTATGCACTGAAATGGAATGGAGATGAAGTTTTCTTCATGCATGCTGAGTAAAGCGGTCAATTGCTTTGACTCTCTCGCCATGGAAGTTCCCTTCCTTCTGTCCTGTCCTTGCCATTCATCAATCTGTCGTTCTTTTTTCTCCGCAAACCGTCTGGCTGTCTGTCCCTTCAAGTGAAAGAGGAGACAGACAGCACAGGGGCATTCTTCTCTCAGTGAGCCTTAAATTTCTTCTTTTCCCTGTTGCTCGTGTACCAGCAACGGCCGTCCGCATCAGAGCCGTGCGTGTTCAATCAGGTTGTTTGCTGCGTGCGTGATTGATGACCCGTCGCATGTTCGCGGTAGACCCTTCAAAGAGAGGATCAGTCGCGGGGGAAGGCAAACGAATCGAGTAATCCTTCCTTCTCTGGGGTGGGAAAAAATGGGTAATCCGATGGATGGGAGGCAATTAACGGTTCTTGAAGCGGACCATAATCGATGCTCGGCTTCTGCATGGTCAAAAATCATTAGGTCGAAATGTACATTTCTTTCACGCGCGGCGTCATGCACCGTCACGCAAACTTTTTTGTTTACGGTTTATTTCAGTTTTTGAATCTCTGTATACGAATAAGTCAACTATCAGACTACCGTATGTATATTTATAGAGATTATAGTTAGCCAGAGCGGTAGAGCCTAAGTGGTGGCTCACTGGCCTTAACCGCCTCAATTCAATTTAATTCAGTTTGTAATAAATATAATTTTTTATGTTTTCTAGCTAGTCTTCTATAATTCTAGCTTCAAAAAGTATATGATTTCTGTTATTAATTTTAGTTTTAATTCATGAATTGACTTTGGAGTAGGACTAGGACTTTGGAGTTAACTATTTTGGTTTGATTTATGCGGTCCTATCATAATTGCACATAATTGGGAGAATTGGACCCCCCAATTGGCTAATTAAGATCAAATTTTCCCCATTAAAATTTGAAACACTGGCAATTGGAAATAATTTTTATTATGTAAAAAAATTATTGTACTAAGAAAGGTCTTGTAGCGTCCATTCATTTTTAAAAACGTATATAGCATTTACATAGGATAGAAAAGGAGATGATTTAAGTTCCAGTTGCTGGGAACTGTTGCCTCCTAGCGTGGTCCACCGCCTAGAAAAGGCTTTAAGTTATACTGTCAGTAGCTTCACGGTACACCATTTCACTATAAAATAAAACACTTCAAACATCATTTCACTTTAAACGAAACATACTCCTATTAAACAATACTCTAACTTGAATTTCAATTAAATGGAAATTTAGATTTTCATGCAAGTAGAAATCTAATTTTCTGATTTGAATTTATACCATACCGTTTATATATTTTCAAGTTTATAAGTGGGAAATTGCTAGTAATTAGAATTTTAATTACATTAATTCCTATAGGCTTTGCACTCCATTAAAAAAAAAAAAGGAAAGTTTCCGATCTTTTTTTTCTTTTTTTATCTAATTTTTTATTTATCAACGAAACAACACATAGCTTTCATGCAATATCCCATGCAACACTCCTGCAACACTTGAACAACAGTTGTTTGCCTGTTGACTTCCTTGATGAATAAAAAAAAAATCTATTAAAAAAAAAGTTTTCCCGATCTTTTATTTTTTTTTTATGTAATGCAGAGCCTAGATTAATTCAAATCTAGATTCAAATTCAATTACTTCAAGTATAATTCGAATCGAATTACAGTAATAGTTTTATGTGTGTGCATGTATGTATATACACATAGACATATATCGACTAGCATATCAAACAATTTTGATGTTTCTCAGTTTCTGACGTTGTTTCACAGCTACTTTCACGGCTGGAAAGCTGAATGGACACCAGAAACAATTTTTTCATTTGTCATCGCCATTCATATTTGTCATAGTCATTTGCATCTACATATGTGAAAGGACATTTAGGCACCCAAATACACCTCAGCTCGTCAATGAGTCTATTCCAGTTGCTCTGCCGCGTGCCAATCCATGCATCCGCCTCCAGCTGCATCATCAGCTGAAGCAAATGACGAAGCGTCACTTCAGCAAGTTCCTCACTCTCCTTCACCTGAAGGGAGAAATTTTTGCGCGTTGACTGCCCTATTGCTGCACGCACACGCAGAGTGGGGGATAGGGGGTTAGGGATGCGGGTGGGGATCGAGGAAGTGCACGAGGAAGAGAATGGGAAGGACAGAGAGGGGGAAAGAGGGAAAGGTGGGGCAGGAGAGAGAGGAGCGGGGGGAGAAGGGGAGGGAGGACCTGTCACATCATTCTGTTGGCCGATCCGTTTCTCCCCGTCGACCTGTGTGCATCTGTGTCCGTGTATCGGTGTACGCAGGTACGTGCGCGTGTGACTGGCTACTTGGGTGCTTGTCTCCTTTACATGTTTCCTGCTGGCGTAGACAATCCATGTTCGTATCAGCCGACTCATCAATCCCTCTGTTTGTTGAGTCAAGAGAATGAAACAGAGAAGAGAGGAAGCCTCACGGTCCCTCTCCTAATTTGTCTATTCGTCTGTCTAAACTATCTATGTGTGTATCAATGTGTCTGTCTCTCTTTGTACCCTAGTACTTCCAATGTCGCAAGAGATGTCTCTTTGCAACAGCCGACCGACCGACCGACAGGGAGACAGCGAGACAGACAGACAGCGAGAGGCGCAGCTAGGGGAGGGGAGGGGAGGGGACTGACATGTCCAATTGTACTCTCGTGGAATGTCCGAGAAGACGATTTCCCAAGAACTGAAAGCCCCGGATCTGCGTGCTTCCAGAATGATTGAAATGAAATGAACGTATGGAAATGACAGGTGGGTGGATATGCTTCACTTCTTTTCTGGCACATTGCCAAAACCACGCATGTACTTTGCTCACTCTCCATCTGTTATCTCTGAGTCCCAAACAAATAACTTTTTTTATTCCATGCCCTTTCAACAGTCAGTTGCGGCCAGATTAATTGACCTCGGACTGATCCAACCAGATCGCAACGGAGAATCGTATACAAATTCTTTCAAAACCTCGACACCCGGAGGCGCACAACGATGGACACAAACGACACACACACACACACACACACACACACACAGAGAGAGAGAGAGAGAGAGAGAGAGAGAGAGAAGGAAAAAGAGGCAGGGAGAGTAAGTGAAGAAAAGAAAAAGGCAGGCAGCAAAGGAAGGAAAAGACAGAGAATCACAGGACGGCAGAGGTGAGGTCCGACCCCAGGATGCAGACAGACCCCAGGCAGGCAGCTGACTTTTTTTCCGCCAGAATATCTCCCATGGCTGCCCCGTCATCGTATGACATGAAAAATGTTCTCCGTGCAAATGGAACCTGTCTCTTGTAGATTTTCTCTGCTAACGAAGCAAACGATTTGACTGGAGGCAGCGTCATCTCTCTTCTCTTGTCCCCTCTTCGAATATGCGCCCCTACAGTTCCCCTGGGAAGAGGGAAATAAGCGCTTGGGGGGGCCTTCTCTAACACGGCATCTCCCCTCTCCATGGCTTCAATCGTCGGTATCGCCCCCCTGTAGGGTATCAGTTTTTGAAGATGGGTCTCCTCACCCATTCGCAATTCGCGAATTTTCTCCCGGGCCTTCGAGTTCAATCTCATTATATACGCAACCGATTGGCCACGGTACCAATACCTGCATGCACATGCATTGGCGAGGATGATGCCATTGCACACACACACACACACACACACAGAGACACAACACACACACACACACACACACACACACACACGCACGCACGCACGCACGCACACACGCACACACGCACACACGCACGCACGCCAGAGAAGATAAAAAAACATCGCCGAAAAAAATCCGGATAGCTGACGGTACAAATCAGTGAAGACGAGCTTCGCTTTCTTCAAAAAATTGCACCGATGAAAAGAAAAGAGGCACAATTATGCAAAAACAGCCATAGAAAGGACAAGTCAGGACAGAAATGAGCATGCAGAAAAAGAAAGATTTACTGACTGGCTGCCTGACTGACTGACTGACTTCATCTCTTCCTCCGTCATCCACGGCCTCTCTTTTCTGAGGCGGTCGTACCACTGCTTGGGCATCAGACTTGCTGGGTTCAGGTTGTTCTGCATGCAGGCACGCAGGACAGGGAGGTAGTCAATCAATCAAAAGACCAACATCAAGAAGTAAACATGCACATTTTCAAAGGCACAACTCTGCATACTTGTAGAAAAGCGTGTCTGTGTGTATGTGTATGTATGTCCACAAGTAAATGCATGTACACACTTCCGCAGTGCCGATGACTCGCTGCACTGAATCCAACGAATGAGAGACGATCATTCTGCCCCCTGCACACAACTGCCTGCCTTTCCCCTGCACACGCCCACTCATGCACGTACATGCATCATGCCTGCCATGCCTGGACCTCCATCCGCCCAGGAAAAACGAAAGGAATGACTGAATGAGTGAATGAATGAATGAGCGAATCGAGTTGCCTGGGGCGTTGGACAAAGAGAAGGAAGAGGCGAGGATGAAAATTGGCACGCGGAGGCAGTGGAAAAAAGAAGCAGCGATTTATCACGACGTTCTGCGCTAGAAAGAGAGCAATAACACAAATGTCTCCCCGTACAGACAAACATTTACAGACAGACGCGCCTGCGCCCGCACACACACACACACACACACACACACACACACACACACGCACACAGAGGGCCGGGACCGAACGTGAAACTGACGTTCAAGGGAAAGGCCGCGGGCCGCCCCCCTTGCCTCTTGGCTTCTGCATGACAGGGCTCGGAGGAGACAGAGGAGAAATTACGGGGGGAGGGCCAAACAAGAGTCACTCAATGTGAAAGAGAACGCAAGGGCGAATAGGGAAGTTATTCAAACCGTAGAGACCACCCAAACAAACACCGTCTGCGACTTTCCCCAACAGAAGAACAAAAAGGGAAGAAAGACACTAGAGGGACTGAAGGAAGGGGCAAAAAGAAACCATTTGTTTTGCGCTGCATGGCATGATGATACACTGGCCGATGAGGCTTTGCGTGCACTGTCCCTTTTAGTTCATTCATATTCATGTCCGTGTGTCTGTGCGTCTCTCTCTCTCTCTCTCTCTCTCTGTGTGTGTCTGTGCGTGTGTGTGTGTGTGTGTGTGTGTGTGTGCACGTCCGTGTGTTTGTGTGAGCGTGTGTCAGAGAGAGAGGGAGAAAGAGAAAGGAACAGCATATGCCTTTGTGTTTTCTTCTTCACGCTCGCTTGCAACGATAGCACAGTCGCAAGATGAAGATGGGGGAGAATCCAACCAACGGAGTAAACACGCAGAAAGATCGAGGTGAGCTGCTCACGTGCGAGTGTGCAGTTTGAGAGCGGTTGGAACACGCACTCAAAGTTCCCGCCTCCTTTTCCGCAAAATTTGTCTGACTTCTGCAGCCATGATTTGCCTGCATTGTTTGTGCATAAAGAGAAAATGGGTGGACAAAGATGTGCACGTGTACAGCCTGCCGTGCAGTCTCCTTCTCTGTCTATCTGTCTCTCTCTCTCTCTCTCTCTCTCTCTCTCACACACACACACACACACACACAGAGTGAGAGAGAGAGAGAGACAGACAGACAGACAGCAGGCAGACAGGCGGGCAGGCAGGCAGCCAGGCAGGCAGACAGGGAGACGCGCAGACAGGCAGAAACGCAGACGGGCAGACAGGCAGACACGCAGACAGTCAGACAGGCAGATAGGCAGAGAGGCAGACATACAGAGAGACAGAGAGAAACGGACGGCCGTCAATTAACACACGCGCAGACGCATATACAGAAAGGTAAAGGTAGACGTGAGTGTATGCACAGACACACACACACACACACACACACACACACGTGGACCGACGCGCAGAGCGACCCACCTGCCTCCGAGGAGAACACGAATATCTTCCCGGTCCGCAGGGAGTTCCCCAGAGCCGCACCCAGCTGATGGAGTTCCGATCCCATCCCAGGGGAGGGCTGATTGGAAATTAGAAACTGAGCCTGCACACACACACACACATACACACACACACACACACACACACAGAGAGAGAGAGAGACCATAGGAAAGACAGACTATATGTTTCTTCTTCTCCGTTACAGTGGTAGACATACGTACATACATACAGACAAACTATATCACAGACAGATAGACAGACAGTCTGACATACACAGACAGATAAATATAGACAGACAGACAGTATGAGACAGACAGACAGACAGACAGACTATATGTTTCTTCTTCTTCTCCCTCCTTTTCTTCATGAACAGACGGACAGACAGACAGACAGACAGACAGACAGACAGGCGGACGGACGGACAGGCGGACGGACAGACAGACAGACAGACAGACAGACAGACAGACAGACAGACAGACAGACTATATGTTTCTTCTTCTCCCTTCTTTTCTGACAGACAGACAGACAGACAGACAGACAGACTATATGTTTCTTCTTCTTCTCCCTCCTTTTCTTCATGAACAGACGGACAGACAGACAGACAGACAGACAGGCGGACGGACGGACAGGCGGACAGACAGACAGACAGACAGACAGACAAACAAACAGACAGACAGACAGACAGACAGAGAGACTGACAGACAGCCAGACAGAAAGACAGACACAGACAGACAGGCAGACAGACAGCCAGACAGAAAGACAGACACAGACAGCCACACAGAAAGACAGACCGACACCCTTCCGTTCCCTTCCATTTCACCCATGCATGAGCACGGAGGGACACAGAGAGAGACCATATGTTCCTTTTCTTTTCCCTCACAAAGAGACAGGCAAGGAGACCATTTTGTTCCCCCACAAAACAGATAGACAGAAAGCACCATGTAGAAGAGAGGCGGTCATGATTAAAAGACGTGAAAATCAAATCGATCCCCCGAAGAACCCCCCGAAGATCAACCAGAGCTAGCGCGAAGCTCCCGAAAGCTGCTGACTGGCACACAGCCGGCTGACTGACCAACTGACCTTACTACAGTCCTGTGGATGCTGGTGTCTGTAAATGAATTCCTGAAACTCCTGAGTGAGGGGAGAAAGAAGGCTTGGGTCGAACAGACGGGGAGCGGTGAGGGGGTGATGAAGGCCGTCGGATAAGTAGAGCAGACGACCCGCTTCCTGGCCTGAGAGGAAAGCTCCCGTCCCTGTTTGAGGAACAGACGAAGGGGAAGAGAGGCCCGTGCTGTTGGGGCACACGGTACTGGGAAGAGAAGGCTCTACTGCAGGTGAAACCGCGGAAGAGGCAGCGGGGCAAGGGGGACATTCAGACAGTGCAGGAGTCGACAAGGCAGTGATCGCGGATGGGCTGCCTTGATCGCTTGGGACGTCTGATGAGACAGGCTGGCCAGAATTGCCATCGGAAGAGGAGGAAAGGAATTGCGATGAGGTTTCGGCTGTTCCTCCTGAATTTTGTTGTCCGGTTGTCACTGGTGCCTCCGAAGTTCGGGCGGGGTTAATATCTACGTCGGGGGCAGCTGCCGGCCTTTTGACTGATCCAAAAACAACCACAATGAACGTGAAAAATATGACGGCAAGAAAGACCAAAAGTGCCACTCGGACGCCGCCAGGAGCACTGGACGAAGCGGCCCCCTGCTGTTTAGGTCTTTCTTGAGAGTCTCCCTCTGCAGCTGCATTCGTGTCTGTCCCTCCACCTCCAGGCTGTCGAGGGTGCTCTCCTGCGGCGATTTTCTTCAGTGGGCTCTCCTCTGTTACACTGGCCAAGTCTTCGTCTTTCGAGGCCGCCCCCTGTGCAGACGTTGATTGCATTTTCTATGCCAACGAACTGTCTCTTCTGGTGTTGCAGGAAGAGCGAGACTGTACTCTTACAGCTGGTCCGGTTGAGGCACTGTGCCCACACAGCCGTTATAGGTCTGTTCACAGAGGAAGTTTCGTGACGAAATACGGCAGCAAAGAAGGCCGCGAACGCAAAGAAACAGCCGAGAGGAACGTGCGAAGGAAATTATGTCGTATTTCGCATTTTCGATTGAAACCTGTCCGTTTTGGATGTTGATTGGATCAATGTTGATGCAACCGTTCCTGCTCTGCTTCTTCTTATTCTGTCATTTGTCCTAGCATTTGAGGACACGTATTCACTTCTGATCAACAGGTTTCTCAGTGACATGCAGTGATATGTATACATCGATATAAGCATCTGCATGTGAAAATGTATGTGCATGCATGCATGTATCAGCTAAAAAAAAAAAACCAACTTTGCTCGCGCGCGCATTCGCGCGAGATTAATTGTTTGGTTTGGTTTATGGTCGGGGTGCGCCATGGTGCTCCTCTGCACAGGGTACACCAAACATAGCCAGCCCCCCCAAAATGCTAGGTATGCATTATTGTTTGTCGGTTTTGTTAGCGTTATCTAGTGAGGTCCTGGACAAAATGGTAAATGTGAAGAGTGTGTGCTATGTGTATCTTTGTGCGTCTTCTGATGGACGGTTGCTCAGATAAATTAAGATAAATCTAAATTAATTGTAATTAATTGGAGGTCTGAGAAGAAATTCTGAACAACAAAGTAGAACAAACTCCAAAATCAGTTAAGCAACTTACGGTAACTTACGGTGATTCGAGCAGTTCTAGCTCAATGTGTATTACTATATATTATATGAGGGGAGAAAGAACTTGAAAGCCAATGGAAAAGAAAGAGCAGGCTTTATCCGGTACAGGAGAGAGAGTGGAGGCAATGCAGATCCCCCATAATGATGGAGACTATCGTAATATATCATAACTAATATAGGGCGGAACATATCAATCAATCAATCAATCAAATCAATCAATGTTGTCAATTAGAATCAAATACTAAGATCATCACTAAATGAACACAAACAAAAAAACTGCGCACAAATACGCAAAGATTCTTATAGATCTTTATTTTTTTTTTCTAAACTGTTTCACTCAAACTTTTTGAAAGTATGCATATATAAACACCGGTAAAGATTTGCAGTTTATTTTTTATTTTTCCGTTTTCCTTTTTGCTGAAGAGACTCATTATCCCCCTCCCCGCTCTTTCCAGAGGTCTTTTGGCCGATGAATCCGGTTTCTTCCAAAAGTTGTCGAGAAACATTGTTGATGTGCTTGAATCTGCGGTACATGCCATTCAATTGCGTGACACTGGGTACCTAAGTATCACATGCAAACGTACACATCTACATGTTTACGTATACATACTTACGTGCATTCAAACACGCTGCTAAATTTAGTCTGAATCTCTCTCTCTCTTCGTCACTTTCCCGCAGACAAACAGAAGCTCAGACAGATGAACAGTTGCAAACAATCCGTTCGGCTCATGGAAAAGAAACAACCCCTTCGAAACATCACACATGGTCCTCACAATACAAAAATTGCATGCATCAATACAGTTGATATCCGTGAATTAATTGGCGAAAAACCAGGACGAATGCACAGAGCTGCATACCTACATTTCAAATGCATGGATACAGGTATACATGCATGCCAAGAGACATGAGAAGAAGGGGTTTTCCGACGGACCTGTCTGGACCTAGCTGAATGCCCCCGAACCACCTGGAGACAACCACGACAACCCCCTCAGTGTCTGTCATTGCAAGCAGGTGCTGCAGCCTTCCCCCTGCGGCCGTCTCTCCATCGCTGTCATGATCTTGGTGCAGAACCTCAGACTGCGATCCTGGGGGTTCAGCTTCAGTGTCACGAGGAGGAACAGACGCCCCCCCACTGCCATTCTCTCGGTCTTCTCTCTTCCCTCCTTGGTGCTTCCTGTTCCTTGAAGACACCCCCCCAACCGTCTGCTTCTGCTTCACCCCTCCAGGTCCTGAATCTCTCCTTCTTCCCCCCCCTCCAGTCAGAAACTGCATGCGAAGCCCCTCTTTCTCTTTGCCCTTCACCCTCTCCTCCTCTTCATGCTCCTCAGCTGCCTCCAGACTGTCGGTGGAGAATTGGCTGTCGTCTAAATTTCTGTGGGGGCCTTGCAGACCTTCCTTGTCTTTGCCACTTAGCGATCGTTGATAGGAATTCGTGCTTTCCATAGAATGCTGACGACCGCTCGAATGAGGTCCTCCTCCCCCATCCCCAGTCGTTGAATTGCTCGGTCTGCCCTTGTCTCCTCCCCCCTTCCCTCCTCGAGGCTTTCTCGCTGCGCCTCTAAACCTGCAAGCACGATCAAGACAAAAATGCACGCGGGCCCCCACACTAACACAGAGAGAGACCTGGGCAGAGATCGAGGTCTTCATTGTTCTGCGTCTTCCCCCCCCCTGATGGGACACGTCGGCAAAGAGAACAAACGGAGAGAGACGCAGACAGACAGACTGGCAGACTCAGACAGAGAGTATGAATTCTCTTTTTCTTTTTCTTTCTTTTTTCCCTTCAGGCAAACAACTAGACAAGAGAAGAACAAATGGACGGCGGACAGAAGGACAGAGGGACAAACAGGCAGGCAGCCAGACTCTCTTTCTCTCCCTGTGTGTATGCGTAAAGCAGATGAATGTCTTTGGCTGGACATATAGATATCTATCATTCGCTCTCTGCTCATGCTCTCACCTGTACGCCATGATGTTGTGAGTCGCCCTCGCAATTTTGGAGCTACAGCTCATCAGCTCCTCCCTCACTGCAGTGACTTCTTCCATGGAGGTCACCTGCGCAACGTGGGCCTGAAAGACGCTCTTCCTGTCAACGAAGGGGGTGCCGTGGAATACTTCGGGACCTGCAGAGATTAATTCGATGGGGATAGACGGAGGGAGGATGGGTGGCGGAGTGGACACACAGTCACACACACTGGGCCAATCAGCAGGCTACTCAAAGAGTGACAAGCCACACACATCTACCTGCGTGCCTGCATCGAACCAGATTCCGTCCATCCATCTATCCATCGATCTGCATGCATGCGCAATCTGTGAATCAGCCCAATCATCAAGTCTTTTCCAATGCAGTCAGATCACCCGCTGACCCACTATCTGACAGTCAGATAACAGATCAAGTCATGAGTAAGATTCACCCATCAATTACCCAATCAGACGACCTTTCAAACGATGAACATTCTTGGGTTACATCAAAAGAGCTCCCCACATTGGCTGTGCGCGCTCTTGATACAGTACAAGCCGTTTGTAGTCATGGTGGTACCACTGACCTGCATACCCCTTCGTTCGCTTGTACCCTTTCCCCGTGTCTTCCCTCTCCTTCTCTTCTTTCCGCTCGGACGGATTTGCCGTTTGATCCGTTTGATTCATGCACAGTCGCTCTTTCTCTTTTTCTTCCTTGGTTCCTTTTGCTGCTACATGGACTGTCTCTGCAACCACACAGCCGTGCCCCTCCTTCTCAGTATCTCTCTTAGCATTGCTCGGTGCCGACTGCTCCGGACGGGGGGGTCTCGGAATTGACTCTCGGACCGTCTCACAAGCGTCAAACAAGACCGGGCAGCCGGGGGAAAAAAGACTCTCAACCACCCCACTAAAAAGCTCAGAAGAAATCTCGGGTGACAACCACGACGCCTGGACTTGTAAACGGGGGGGGTGCTCTGCCGGGTAGCTTGCAGGAATGGCAAACGCAATCATGAACGAAGACCCATCCCCGTCTCCGTCTCCGTCTCCTTCTGACTGGTGTGCAATTGTTCTGACCCTCACCACCATTTCTCCCTCCTCCTCCGTTGTCAGTACGTTCTCTTCCTCGAAGATGTACCTCAATGCCTCCGTCTCCTGCTCTGCCTCTTCACTCAATCCAGGCGCCATTTCGACTGAACGACTGATCTATCGAGAAGCGGGGATCGACACCACGTGAGGCCGATCCTCAGTCGACCAACCAACTCAAACAGCCGAGAATATGTAGCAAGCAGGACCAGCTAGCGCCCTCGACCACCACGGCAAGAATGTTGGTCTTGAATACGTATAGCGATATCTCGCGTCAATGCTGAGTATTGCTGAGTATTCATAGAGAGGGGGAGCCCATGGGAGCTCCCTTCGACCTCCAAGAAGAAAATTTTGGCGGCGCCACACAATGCCACACATGCACGGTCGCGCGGTAAGTATAGACCGCGGCGCCGCGGCCGGGCGTACGGGCCGCGCCCCACGCATGCATGTATACTTTCCGGGGCCACTTTTGCGCACGGTACTGATCGCGCGAGACCCTGGCATGCCATAGCATGACACGCAGTTTGTCTGCATGACTGCATATGACAGACATGGATACTCAAAGTTTCCTGGACTTTCTGTCACATTGGATGCTTGTATCTGTGACAGTGTATTTGACGTTTCGCTCGAGTCTGACAGAAAACTGAGGTTTCCATTGAAATATTCGGCAAGACCGAGCGGAGGCCGAAATACGCAGTACGAAACAAGAGAGAGGTTACGTATCCCTTGAGCAACACCTCGAAAGCATTTCCGCGTGTTGTTGTTCTCGTAGGTCATCCTGGTCAAAGTGTGCGCGTACACCGAAGTGCAGCTTGATGCGTCGGGATTCGTCGTCTTTTGCCTGAGAGCCTAGATAGCTGTTGTGTCTCTTGTCAAGGAAACGAGAGTCCGAGTCAAGCATTGTTGTTGCAACCCTGTGCCTTTCTTTCTTAGAAGGAAGGACGGAAACACTGAAGGAGTATCGAAATGGGTCAGTGTTTGAAAGAAAACGGAGTGCCGGTGAGAAAACAGAAGAGAATAAGCGCATAGGGAAAGAGCTCAGACGTACTTCCTTTTTGCAAAAGTCCACGAGTCATCTCAGGTGACTCCACACGTCAGTCTGCTCATGCTGATAGCCGTCTCTGTTCACGTCTCCTTCCTGTTGTCCCTTCTCTTGGCATGAGGATCAAGCCTTTTCGCTCGAATTCTTCTCAGTCTGGTTTGTACAACTTCCTTCCACTCTTGGCTACTCTTGATTGCCGCTGCTACTGCTTCATTCTCCACTCTTCGGCACTATCTCATCTCCTGACTGAAGATTGCGCAAAGTCATGCCCCCCCGCTGCCTCCACAGCCATACCGGCGTTTCTGCACCGAGTCACCCTCCCGCCTTCCTGCTCCCTTCCCTTCTTTGTGCAGCCCCGAAGAAGCAAAAGACCGGGAAAGGCAAGACAGGAAAGAAAGGGGGAGGAGGCGCCTTGGCATCTGCCGCCTCCTCCTCGTCTCTTCTGGTCCCTCTACCCTCTGCCGCTGCTATCGCTACCATCCCCTTACAACGACCTGAACCGACCAACCCACCCCCCCCTCTTCCCTACGCAGACCCCAAGGCCCTCCTCGGGGACCAAGAAAAGGCTCTGGAGAAGATGACAGGGTGGTGTAAAAAGGGATTCTCCCTAAAAGAGTGGTACAACAACTGCGTCCCCCCATATGTGAAGAAGCCTGCAAATACCAAAAAGGGGGGGGGGTCCTGTGTAACGTGCATTCTGAACAGACTCCAACCGCGCCCGCCCCAGAAGGGTTCCAATTGCTGTGCCCACTGCGAATTTTGGTGGAGGGAAAATCTTTTGTTGGGGGGTTCTCTGGAAGGTCTGTCGATTTCGGACATCCCCTACGGGTGTTCCTACAATGAAGTCCTCTCGATCCTCAAATTCGGTCCCGGGTTCATCGAGCCCTTGTGGGGACACGACCTGGTGGCAAGGAAACAAAGGGGGGTCGAGTTGTTTGCGTGGATGCACAGAACACCAATAGACCAGCTGGACAGAACAAAGTGCTGGCCTCTCCCGCGGCCATCTCCACCAGATTGGTCAGTCAGTCCTTCTGTCAGTCAGTCAGTCCGTCACTTAGTCAATCAAGATGAGAGAAGAGTCACGAGGCGGGTAGCTCAGTTCGTTCTGCTCAGCACATCTGCAGGTCGAGCAATCAAGCAACTTGTCTCTCAGATTTCCCCCTTCAGCGTTTTTGGCTGCCGTGCTTCCTTCCTTCCTACGTTCCTTCCTTCCTTCCTTCCTTCCTTCCTTCCTTCCCTCCTTCCCTCCTTCCTTCCTTCCCTCCTTCCTTCCTTCCTTCCTTCCTTCCTTCCCTCCTTCCTTCCTTCCTTGCTTCCTTCCTCTTTCTTTTTTTCTTTCTTTCTTTCTTTCTTTCTTTCTTTCTCTCTCCCTCCTAGGTTCCCATGATTGACTTTTTGATCTACAATTTGGACCTTGGTGTGCATTCATTCACTCCCTAGTCGAGTTTTTTGGCATGTATGCAGGTACGAGGAGTTTGCGGGAGAGAAGCTTTTCGAGGATCCGACCACCCACCCGCTTGCTCCCTTCCCTCCCGGCACGTTCACAGACGAGAGGATTGACGCAGAGCTTGCAAGAGAAAAGGAGAGGACTACTGCAAACACTCGACAGCAACAGCCCTCAGCCGCAGCACCGGGAGGGGGAAGGGAAAGAGAAACCTCCAACAGCAACAGTCAACCTGGTCACTCTCCTGCCACAGCCGAGCATGGCACAAACGCAGCCGCCTCGGCAGCGGTCGGCAGTAGCAGTGCTGGAGGTGTCGCGGGTGTCTCTCCTGTGCATCGTCTTCCAACTGATGCACAGCCTCAATCTCAGACTCAGTCTGGGACGCACGCAGTCTCCCCGTCTCCTGTCAGCCCTGCACAACCCCGTCCCGTCCCGAGTCAGATCCGCCCCCCCCCACGGCTCCCCTTCTCTTCAGCCGCCAATCCCCCGACTTCCTTCCCTTTCGGAGTTGACGCTCCTCTTTCTACCGTGCCTTCTTCCTCTTCCTCTTCGTCTTCTTCGTCCTCCTGCACAGGGGCACTGCCCGTGGGAGGGGCAGCAGGACCAGAGACGGGACTTGGAGGAGGGGGGGCCGAAGGAGGAGACGTGACGATGGAGGGAGATGAACAGAGGGGGGGGCAGGAGGAGAAGAGCGATCATGTGCGTGGGAGGAAGCGGCCGTGCCCGTCTCCTGCAGGCCCCCCAGCACAAGAGGGCGAGGGAGAGGGAGAGGAAGCGGTGGGAGAGGGAAAAGAGAAAGAAAAGACAGACGACAGAGACAGAGATGAGACCTCTCCCGCACACAACTCAGACAGACCAACAATCACGAGCACAAACGGGGGTCACGCGGAGAGAGACAAAGACTCTATGGTCACCTCGCCCCCTGCGCCGCTGACCGGACCCGGCTCCTTAGATTGATCGCTCGACCGATGCATGCGTGAATGTGTTTGTTTGTTTTTCTCGAGCAAGTCAATCTGGTTCTTGACGTCTTCGTTCATCAGCCTGTCGAGCGATCGTGTAAAAAGGAAAGGGAAAAGGGAACAGCTGTCAAGACTGCTGCTTTATTGATGATTCACGGAACCGATTCACTTGAAATGGCAGCGAGTGGCAGGGTAGGGTGCCAGGGGCGATGAGCGAAAGAAAGAAATGGTCTTTCCGGGAAGCATTGGAGAAAAAGGGAAGGAGGGGTTGGTTGGAAGGGGTGTAGGAAGAGGAAGAGAAGGGAGGAGAGGCATGGAGGCGTGAAGTGGCAATTGAGTCGACTTCGTTCCTCGATCTGGCTCCCTCCCTCTCGTCCTTTTCGCCCATTGTATAGCAACTGGCTTGATTGATTCAGGCATGGATTTGCCCTCTCTGTTTCTCTGTCTCTCTCGTTCTTTCTCCCTCCCCCCCTCCCCTCTCTGTGTGTGTGTGTGTGAAACCTACAGCCTTTCTCCGCCTTTGTGTCTCGGTCTGGAGATGGATGAGGCGCCTCTTCTTTGGAAGGATCTTACCTTACCAGTTCGGGGTTTGGTCTTCCTTTATTGTATTGCAGTGTTCGCCCTTTCTGTTCCTTTCCCGTCCTTCGGTTCGTAGGAAGAGGGGCGAGTGGGAAAGAACGATCGATCAGAGACCGGCGCGGTTTGACATTTTCGGGCTGACGGTGTCTTCTGTCTGTCTGCCTGCCTCCACGCGTCACCCCTTCCTGCCCTTCCCCTTTCCCCCCTTTTGGCTGCAGAAGGAGATGAATCTACATTGTGTTCTTCCCTTCCTTTCGTTTAATTCCCTGAAGTGTCTCTCTCTCTTGTTGTCCCTCTTCGTTTCGTTTCTTCCTTCTCTGCTTCTTCCGACCATCTGGGTGCATCCGTGCCCTCCCTCTTCTTTTCTTTACCATTTCGAGAGATTGACGGACTCGAACCATCCTGCCTGTCTGTGCGTGTGTCTCTTGGCACATTTGACTGTCTGTCGCTGTCGAATACTTCTTTTGTCTTTTCCAGTCACGGCGGTGCACTGCTTTCTACTCTTCCTCTGCACTCTTAGTTGACCCGACGAAATGACTGGCGGGGGCTTGGGGGCGTTTCCTGATCTGCCTGACTGTGGGTAAAATCATTTTTGTCATCGATGAGTGAGTGAGTGAGTGAGTGAGTGAGTGAGACAAGACATGCAGAAAAGAGGGAGAGGATGGATGCATGGAACGGGGAGCATAATTAATTCCATGAGGACAGGGGGAGGGAAAGGGCCTGAAGGAAAAGCGGGAAGGGGGGAAGCAACAAAGAGAAGAAGGAATGAAAGAAAGAAGAAGGCGAAAACGACTCCCTCCCTCTCACGTCACTTGCCAGCCCCTCTTCCTGGACCATCTCCATCTGCAAGACCGACCGCCTCCCCTGAATCTGTTCGGCTTCTCACGCGGAGAGGTCAGAAGGTTTCTATTGTATGTTGGAAGGAACACCAATGGAGAAATCAGAAGGCGGGGGGGAGGAACACAGAGAGAGCACGCGTATTTGCTTGCATTCCCTTTTCCTGTTGGAAAAAAAGAGGCGGGCACTCATTTTTTCTCTCGTCGCTGTCGGTGGGTGACCGAAAGAAGAAGCGAGAAAGAGAAGGAAGGAATGGGATCTGTTGCTTCCTTCGCAGACGATGAACTGGGCAGCGGGAGAGGGCAGAAGGAATGCAGGCGACGATGTAGAAAGGGAAGAAATACCGACAGACACAGCTGATTTTCTCCTCTGAAACGCCTTCATAGACCCCTCCTCCCTCTCTTCCTCCTTGTCTTGTGCTTGCACGCCCTTATGTCAACAGTATAACACACGCATGATGTCTCTCTAATGCCCCGTTTGTGTGTGTGTGTGTGTGTGTGTGTGTGTGTGTTTGTGACGGGGAGGTTCACGGATCTCAGGATCTTTTTTTACTTCCTCCCTTTCGCCTACTTGCCTCATTCCCTGCAAGAGCAAGAGAAAGAAAAAGAGACAGAAGATGAAGGAAGCCTCTGTCTACCTTTCTTTCTTGGTTTCCTTCCTTCGTTCCCTTCTTTCTTTCTTTCCTGCTTGCTGAATCACTGGCTGGCGGCCTCGCAGAAAAGAGGAAGCCGGAGAGAAAGGGGCGGGAGGCAGTTCTGGGAGGATTGATGGAATCAATGAAGCAAGGAACGAAGGAGGGGAAGAAGAGTTGAAGGAGACTGAAGGTGGAAAATCGGAAGGGGAGAAGGAAGAGGGATCTAGAAGCAGAACAGGCGACAGACGAAAAGACCATCGAAAAAAGAGATCTCGAGATGCATTGAGGAAGGAGAACGGGAGAAGGTTCGACTCAAAGCCACACACGCAGAGAGAGCGAGAGAGCGAGCGAGAGAGAGCAAGCAGAAAATGGAAAGCGTGGAAGGGAGGGGAATCCGTTCCCTTTGCTTCGAATGCGTCATCCACGTAGTCATCCAAATTCTCCTTGGATCGATCAACTGACCGATGAAGGTGATTACGCAATTCCTTCCTTTCGGGGGCATTCGCTCTCTCCCTGTCCCTCTCCCTGTCCTTCTTTTTGTCTGGACAGACAGACTGCAGCCGAAGCCGAAGAATGCTTCCTTCTCCGTTGTTCCTGCTACCCTCCGCATGCCTTTCTGATTGCCTGCCAACCTGCTTGTTGATTTCCACTGCATGACTGTCAGAGACAACCTCCAGAAGAATTAGGAGTCCAATATTGAATGGATGGATGCAGTCAGAAAATCTTTCTCTGTAGAAGCAAAGGTCAGGGGCTCAGACGGATCAATTACGCCCCCGCGACAACGAAGGACCCGCACATCTCTCCCAAGCTCCCTTA